>ML781565.1:287223-344710 GCA_009831015.1 Picea engelmannii
CCTTTAACTTTTACTCCTTAGCCCTTAATATTAAACATAAATCCATAACCTTTAACATTAACCCTTATCACTTAACCTTGGTGAACTCTCTTTCTTTATACATTAACTACTAAAATTTAAACTTTAAAAACTTGTAACCTGCAATCCTATTCCTTAAGTATCACACTGATAACATTAACCTAGATAACCCAAAGTCAATTGAGTGTAACTCAAGTGGTTGTGAGGAAAAGTTGTTGACATCCCCACTCGAATTCAAATCCTAGTTTATGACATGTTTACTCTTAATAAACCAATTGTTAATAAGTTATAAATAATCTATTCATGAGTTGTTAACATAACCTTATGCTCTTAAATTTTTTTATTAAATTATTTTAACATAAAATAATCTTTGACATTTTTAATAAAAAATAGAATAAAATCTAATCAGTATGTTTTCATCTATGTATCTTTCAGTTTGCCCTATAAAATCTGGAAATGAAGGAATTAAATTTTATTAAAATTGATTTTTATTATCAAAAATAATTTATATTAACAGATTTCAAAATTCGATGTTAATATGTGGTGAAAAGAAACAACATGTTTATGAGCTAGAAATTTTATTTAAAAAATAAATAAATCGTGCCATGAATGAAGAATCTAATGATGATTATGATATAAAAGTAAAAGAGGAATAATTTTCTAGGATTATTTAAAGCTATTGAACATGCATTTTAGGTACATTTCTCCTTTAGGTGACCCGATGCCCTTTTCTCGAATTCATGTATACTTCAATATGGGGAAACTTTTAAGTAAGAGAGCAAGTTTACTTACCGATTGCACACGTAATAATTTGATAAATTAAGTTAATGATGCTCAAAAGCTTTTATGACTTTGATAAGTTTATTCTTTGATTGATTTCATTGATGTCACTTTAATAGGTTAGTAAAAGTATATTAACGAGCTAAATTAGGGAGTAAATCATAAAATATATAGATTATTAATTAATTTATCAGATATTTGAAGGGTATATGGCATCCTTTGAAAAATGTTTTTATGTGAAACGTTGTCCTAAATCACCTCAAAAATGGTTTTGACTAGGGAAATGTATCAATCAACCGTTGTTTACTACATGTTAGGGAAAAACATCACTTTTACTTGATTTAGAATTTGTTTTTATTAGTTATAGTAGTGGTAACTACAAATATGTCAATCGCCACACCTTTAACTGCAAACTAAGTATTGTTTCCCATGTCTCTTATTTTCCTCCTTTTCCTTTTGATCAACACCTCCTACAATTGAAGCACTGCCACATTGTATGCCACCACCACCATCACCTCCAACCACAATTATGAAGTGCTTACTTGTGCTTCAAGAGAACCCCATATCAATAACAATTATCTGATTCTTTGATGTTCTAGTTTATCTTTCATGCATCCTTCAATGTGTCCATCCATGTAGGTATTGATGATCCTAGTCATTCTATTGTTCAAGCCTTTGATCAATGGTGTGGCATGCGATTAGATAGTGAATAACAATTGTCATCGTGATTTTGGTCTGAAGTTGTATTGGATTTTTTTCAAGGAAACATATAAAGTAGCAATTGATGTTTATGCCATCATGGACCCATTCAATAGTGATGTTAACCTTCGTAGTTTTGAACTCACCGTGGGTAAGTGGGGTGTCTTTAAGAACTTAACCTAGACCTACAAAAGCTTAAATCCTTTTACTCATTAAGTCCCCACACCACACAAAAAAAAATCAATTATTACTATAATTATAATCTTATTATTGACATGTACTTCTCATATATTGATGTGACAACCATGCACCTTCCTAATATGAACTGAAGTTAACTTACAACATTTAATTGCTCAAAGCTCCTTTGTCTAAGAATCTAGGAGTTGAGAGTATCTACTCTATCAAAAGTCACTTAGGACTTACACCTAGCCCTAACCGTAATCTCAAGCATATGAAGTATCACAAGCATGAGCACAAGCAGAGAACATGTCATTGTAGAGACTTGAACACTAGTGGAGGCAATGATAGTGCCTTACTTTCATCAAACCAATGACCACCATTTACTACTACTATTACTTTTACTATTATTATTAAATGAAACAATAATTTACTAGTTGGATCTATTGATTGAGATATAAACTTTAGTTTCTAACTCATATTGATTTTTATTTTTCTTTTCCTGTCCTATAATTGTGACTATATTTCTTTCAAGATATTATCCTTGACATTGTATCACCCAGACCAACAACCTAAGTCAAAAAAAATTGTTTAATATCTCAGATGAGGGTTGTTTGAGATCTCCATATTATTTAAGTCTGAGGCTATCACAAGTCGTCAGGGATGATATATTTTCTTGCAACCATGTCATCAGCTTGATAATGAGCTCCTATTTTTAGTCATAATCCTCTAATTCTCCTCTTATGATGTTGAAGATAGCACAAAATCATTCTTGCATAATCCTATGTGTCCATCTTCAGATTCACTTTGGCATTCCCATTTGCTTGTTTTGAAGTATGCTAGTAAACATAAGTAATGAGTTTGAAGAAGGGGAGGGAGCATTAATGGCATCTCATAATTAAAATTATGATCATTCACCCATAACCCTTATCCTTTACCCTCAACTTATACCCCTTAACTTTAAACACAAACAGATAAACTTTAACTCTAACCCTCATCCCTTAACCTTGGTTAACCATCATCCCTTAAACATAGATTGTTAAACATTAACCATCAACATTTACTCTTAACCCATAATCATATTCCTGGGTGAATCCAAGAACTTGGGTAACAATTTTTGGCAAGGGAGAGCATGCTAAAAGATTTTTTCATCCCCTTGATCAAGGTAATTTTAAATGCTATATCAAGCTATTAAGACCTTGATCAAGTGCTTAAATAATCTTGTGATTGAGGGTTCTTAATGGACATTGTAAGCCCTCTATCAAGGTGTTAGATTGGGTTAGGTAAACTCTTGATCAATATATAGAGATCAATCGAAGTCTCTTTTTAATTAGTAGTGAAGGCCTTTAGCTCAATCGAGTTACTTTTATTAATCCACGAGGACATCAATCAAGGATTTGATTAACCCTTGATCAAGGTATTTTGAAAATCCTCATGAACTAATATTTCACACTTGGTATCTTGACCTACACTATTCATAATTTCCACATAAATTTTCCCCTCTATTAAGTTTACAATATCTTCCTCACTCATTTGTGGGGATGCCTCTATTTCCTCATCATCATTATTTTCAAATGTGAATGATTTTGTTTCTTGACATTTATGCCCTTTGGACCATTTACTATTACAATCAAATCATGGTCCTTCTACTTGTCTTTCATCGATTTATTTTTGTGATATTTGGGTGGGTTGAGGAGTGGTTTCCCTATTGGAAACAAATCTATCTCTACTTCCTCCATATGCTCTAGTGGTAGACTTGCAAGTAGCCATATTATTGGCTTCAATATGACATGAATATTGCATAACTTCATCGACATTTTCTGGTTGTTTGAGATGAAACCCATGGTTAATGTCTTCTTTTAATCCACCCATATAAGCTTCCAATAGATGTTTGTCACTTATGATATCCACCCCTATGGTTAATACTTGAAAATTTGAATTATAATCCTCAATGTAACCTAAATGCTTGATTCTTGTCAACTTACTAAAGTAGTCTTTCTCCCAAACTTTATCATACTACACTTCTTGGTCCCTTGTAAATAAACCCCAAGTATAATTGTAAGAATGAGGGTTCCTTTTAATTATCCATTGGTACCATCAATATGGTATTGTCTCAAAATAAAGAGTTTCCAAGGAAATCCTTGTCTTATTTTCAATCATATTATGTAATTCATTAAAATATTTATCTATTTGGCTCACCCATGTAAAGGCATTAGTTCCATCAGACTTCCTTAATTCATCCTTGGGAAAGTGCATACCCTTAGGAGCCAAGACATGATTAGCTCCAATTGCAAAGATAAATCCTCTTGGAATATGATTATTGGTTGGACGTTTTTCAACCTAAATTTTGTATCATCTTTAATTTGATGAGTTTCTTGGATCACATGTCTCTTTAGGGGGAACTCTTCTAGACCTTGCAAGAACTTGGATTCCAAGGATTGTTTTAACTGTTCCACCTTGATTTGAATATTATCTTTCTATTGTTCCATCTTATGTTTTAATTCCTATTTTTTTTCTTTTCAGAAATGAAAATATTCAACCATTTTAAATATTATATTATCAAGTTCCCTATATTTGATCTATATATTGGATACTCGGTTCTCTAAGTCTTCACATTTTTCATGAGTCATGGATGAACTCTCTAGAGGTTTAAGTGGCATAGAATTTTTTCCATCACCCCTTTCCATGTGATCCAAAAATAATATTTACCTAGAATTATTCTCTTTTTTCTCTTTATCACACGTTTTGAATCACCAAAAATAGATCTTCCAATAAAAAGTTATGAAAGTTTCAAGTTAACATACCATTTTAAGTCATTATTTGAGGACTACAATGTAGGTTGGCCTTCAAATTATTACAAATTTTCCAGTGTTGATCCTCTATTGCTAAAAGTTTTATATGATGTAAATTGAGATGTTATATTCATGCTGCCACTACTCCCATTCAATTTGTACGTTCCAAAAAAAAAAATGCTCAAATTAATACCAAAACTTGTTGTTTTTTCTGTATTTCAAGAGAGCTCACTTGTATGGACTGCCATGTCATAAATACTTCATTTTCAGGTCTTAAATTTGATCCTAAAATGCCCTATTTTTTATTCTTATAAATGCAACTAATGACACTCAATTTTGAGTTGGATAGTGATGCATAATGAATCATTATATAATTTTTCAACTATCTTGGTACTTTCTGGGTGGAAAAATTGGAGGAATTGGCTTACAAGGCCCATTTTTGTGGCAAGTCCCAATTTGAAAATTCAGGGTTTAGAACCTTCCAAAGCCATTTTGAGGTATCAAATGATACTTTTGAGGGTCAAATATTTGTGAGAAGAGTTCCCATCCCCTTAACGCTATTCTACAAATCAAGACCTTTCCAATGGTGCAAAATTCACCTCAATCACAGTTTTTATACACAAGTTATGCCTCCTGCAAGTTGACCTGCCTTGTTGACCACCATGGTACCAAGTGGATGCCATCTCAAACCCCATTACTCATGTGTGGGGATATCCATGTGGAATTTAAAGAAGGTTATAGAAGGTCCAAAACCTAACACTAATTGAGGGTTGAGGCATGCAAAAACCATAACCCTAGATGACTATTAGACTATGTTAAATATTGGTCCACTAGGAGGAGAGGGGGCTCCATTATTTTAGTAGTGTACTTGCTCCATAGTTGATCATAGAATATAGGAGTGGTATTTGATATCATAATAGAGGAGGAAGAATATTTTATAGCAGTCATTTAGGCCATAGTGTCAAAGGAAACTCCAAAGTGAGTGTCCCTTTCTTTGTATTTGCATTTTCATGATTGAAGAAAAGAGAGCAGAGCATAGGCCTTACCTTCTAGCTAGGTTTTCTACCATTTTGGGTTTCCTAGGATACATCTTGTGTTCATTTGTGTGGATGGTGTATTCCTTTTGTTGTTCTTTCATTTTAGTGTTTAATTTATTTTCATAAATTTGAGAAATAAGCTAGTGATAATAAATATGAGTCTAAGGAAATAAACCTACATAATAAAATATTTTAACATTATACAAAATATGTTGTGATGAACTATTCTAGTGGAATATTCATGACAATTTATAGATCATATTGGTATCAGAGCAATTTTCTTTGGGATATTTGTGGAAAGTTGCAGAATCTAGGATTTGTCTTAAGAAGAAAGTCACAAAACCCTAGCCATGGTAGACAAGTCTAGTCATAACAACCCTCGAGATGCAGTAGAAGAGAAATTTGCAAGGTTGGAAGAGCAATTCATTGATATCTCTCGCAACATGACCCTTCTCATGGTGGCTCTAGAAAACAAGTTTAGACTTTTCGAGGGGGTTGGTGGCTCTAAGTTTGAAGTTGGATCAGATGAGAAACCAAGAGATAGTGAATACTTGGAATAGGAGTCGAAGAAAGAGCTCGAGAAAGAGAAACCAAGTTCTAGTGCCATCACTCCTTCACAACCTCTGTTTAAAATGGAAGTGAAAGTGGACATTGATCCATGTCAATGTGATATTGATGTTGCTAAGTTGAATCATTAGTTTCAACAATCATAGTGTATTTCACTGTTTATAATATATATGAAGAGTACACAATTTCATTTACCTAACTAAAACTAGAGGTCCGTGCACTAACTTGGTGGGAAATCTACATGGAGAAAATTAGGTTAAATGGTTATCCAGCGATAACTAAGTGGAAGGTGCTCAAAAACATCATCAAGCCCCAGTTTTACTCTATTGGGTATGTAGAGGACCAATGAATTAGGTGGAATCACTTCAAGTAGAGGCAAGGATAAAGTGTGCAAGAGTACACCACCAAGCTCGGGAAAATGGAAATCGTGTTGTGTATCTCTCCCAAGAACCTAGGCATACTCCTCAAGTATTTGGGGGGTCTACACAATCATTTGTAAAAGAAAGTGATGATTTTCAAACCAACGACCATTGATGATGCGTATGTGCAAGCATAATATATGGAGAACACATGCAATAAGAAAGGAAAGCTAAGTGGTTCTAAATATAAATACCACCAAGATGCTTCTAAGGAGGGGAAGAAGAAGTGGAAAGGAAAATACAAGAATATAGCAACAATTACACATCAATTCAAGGATCCAAAAAAACATTGTAATATTAATAGCCACACCGAAGATAATTCTTGGAAGCTACATCTAGAGCTGAATCCAAAGAGCCATAAGAAGTTTGCAAAGAATAAGAACCGTCTATCTAGGGACTTAAGCAACCTGGTAAAGAGCAGATAAGATGTAGATGGGAAGATTGTCTACACCTCAATGCAAAAGGAGGTGAATCTAAGTAGCCTTCATCACAAGGAAGCTAAGGAGGTGACAAAACTTTTCTATATCAAGATACGGGGAAAACATACCAAGGCAGATGCTCTATTCAATTCTCGTTCAAAGGCCAACCTTATAGCAATCATTTCCATTCATAAAAAATATAAGATCAAGTTTTCTATAAGTGCAAATTTTATTGATGAAGTGGAGTTAGATGTAGTACCCCTTGACATATTTGGTGTATTGTTTGGAAGCTAGTACATGTATATGAGGATGCAATCTTCATGAGGAGAGAAAACCAATACCACCTAATCAAGGATGGGGCATCTTACATCATCAATGCACACAAAGGTAAATCAAATATCTCTTTGGTAAGTGCCAACCAAGCCAAAAAATAGATTAGTTCTAGTAAGAAGTATGTATAACTTTTATTAAGAAATAATCATTCAGGTGATTAATTGGTAAGAGTAAAGGTATCCCTAGAGGGATGTACCAAACAATAGAAACAACAATTGGAGGAGATTTTGTAGGCATAAAGAGGAGTGTTCCAATATCCTAAATGGTTACCACATAAGAGGGAAGTGCACCACGAGATTTATTTGTTGACTCACTCCCATTTACCAAATATTGGGTTGTATATACAATCTTCTCTGAAAGTAGACACAATGAAGAAACAATTGCAACAATTGTTTGAACAGGGAGTAATTCAACCAAGCACTTCACCATGTGGGTCACCTATCATCATTGTACCCAAGAAGGATGGAAACTTATCGAATGTGTATTGACTATATATATTTGAACGAGATCACACTCAAGAATCAATACCCTCTACCCATGATAGATGATTTGTTATATCAATTGCAACATGCCAAGTAGTTCACTAAGTTGGATCTTAAATTGAGATACCACTAGGTACACATTAAAGAATAATATGCCTGGAAGACCACCTTCAAGACAAGGAAAGGTTTGTATGAATGGTTGGTCATGTCTTTTGGTTTATTTAATGCCCCAACTACATTTACATGATTGATGAGTGATGTATTGCGTCCCTATTTAGATTCATTTGCAATAGTGTATTTGTATAACATATTGATTTATATATTTACCTAGGAAGAGCACATCTCACATCTTATGCAGGTGTTAGAGACTCTGAAAAAGCATCGATTTCTAGCTAAACTTAAGAAATCTGAGTTTTCTTAGTATTCATTGGTGTATTTGGGGTATGTGATCCAAAATGGATCCAGGAAGGCCTAAAAATTAAAGTTCTCAGAATTAGACGAAACTAGCATCATTGCATCTGGATCGTCGTGTCGATTCTGACTATATATTTTTTTCCAAAAATGGACACCTTATGCAAAATTTATCGCGTTCTGGTCGACTTCCCAAACAAGCAAAAAAAAAAATTGATCAAAGTCAACAGGTCGTACTACTGACGTCAGTAGTACGACATGTGACATCAACATTACGTCATGATTATGTCAACATGGACACATGGCAGCACGAGGAGGTGACACGTGTCACTTATTTTTCGCATTTTCAAAGGCTTATGTGAACCAATAAAAAATTGACACGTGGCATTGTACGGATGTTGACATGGCCCAATGACAGGCCGACACATGGCAGTACAAATGACAGGTGGTAGTACAGATGTTGACGTGGTAGGGTGACTAAGAAGTATGGATAATAATGTGGCAACTGAATGGGAAGTACAGATGCTGACGTGGCAGCTGACTAGGAAGTACAGATCCTGACGTGGCAGCAAGCCTGGCAGGTGACTTGGATGTACAGATGCTAACATGGAAGGATCAGGGTACAACACATGGTTGTACAACAGTGATGTGGAAAGTGATGTGGCAGGGGATTGTGCATGTTGACTAGATTGTATGGGCCAATCCAAAGGTGACATGTGGCCCAATCACAGGGCACCATGTGGCACCCCAGATTTAGCCAATGTGGACTGTGTAAAAAAAGTGTCTGCCTCCGAGGGATTCAAACCCTTGACCTCAGGGTGAGGAAACAGACTAACCACAATGTGTTGGCCCCCTCTAACTGGGGCTTAACCCTAAACCCACACACCATTCCAATTTAAATAAATAATATACCACATGGCTTAACAAGTGGCATGTGCGCCAAGGTGGCTAGCGCATTGTGGTTAGTATTTTGCCTCTCCCTGAGGTCAAGGGTTTGAATCCCTTAGAGGCGAAACAAATGTTTTACACAATCCACATTGGATAAATCCAGGGTGCCATGTGGTGCCCTATGATTGGGCCACATGTCACCTCTGGATTGGCCTGTACAATCCAATCAACATGCATAGTCACCTACCACGTCACTGGTGTACAACCACGTGTCGTACCCTAAGCCTGTCACATCAACATCTATACATCCAAGTCACCTTCCCAGTGAGCTGCCACATCAGAATCCATTATGCCCAGTCACCCTTCAACATCAACATTTGTACTATCACCTGTCATCCTGTCATTTGGCCACTTCAACGTCTGTACAATGCCACATGTCAATTTTTTATTGGTCCACATAAGCCCCTGAAAATGATAAAAATGAGTGACACGTGTCACCTCCTCATGTTGCTACGTGTCCCTGCTGATGTCATCATGATTTCATGCTGAAGTCACATGTCGTATAGCTGACGTCAACAGTACGACATGTTGACTTTAACCACTTGAATTTTTTGCTTATTTGGGAAATCAATCAGAACGCAATAACTTTTGCATACGGTGTCCATTTTTGGAAAAAAATATATGGTCGAAATCGGCACGACGAGCCCGACGCAATGGCGTTGGTTTTTTCTGATTTTGGGAACTTTTATGTTTAGAACTTCCTATATCCATTTTGGATCATGCCTCCCCACTAAGACCTTTTGTTCCTCCAAAAGGGTATTAACTAGTCATCAAGTGCGAGATAGGCCACCCCACTTAACCTTTGTCTTTAAGATTTTTCCTTTGCACCTATAGCATCATAATCGATTGCAAAACAACCATGAAAATTGAAAGCATATTGTTAGCCACTTGAACTCGTTCACATCTTACTGAAGCCACTACCATTCATGTTGAAAACATTAGCAACGATAACATCAGAAATATGACTAAAAATGAACTAACAGGTTTGATGTGCTTGCACGACATTAGCTTATCTTGAAGCAAAGTATGATTGAATTTCCATTCTACAACCATCTCATGTTCATGCTTAAGATCAACTTCTTTACTTGGCACAATTATAGGTATGTTTATTGCATAAGTTGCCTTCCTTAATTGTTCCATTGTTTGAAGAGATTGCTTTTCTTTTAAGTGATGAGCATGTACAACATATTCATTGCCTTCTTTAGTTAAGTGATATTGATTTTGTTCCCTGTAGAAGATTACTTTGCGATCATACAAATAAGGGTTGCCTAAGACCATTCCTGATCCAGAATATATTTGCAGAATGAAATGAATACATATTATTATCAAAAGAAGTTTAACACAGAATAACAAATATGCAATAAAACTGGTTTCTATTCAATAAGGAAAATCCTGAAACTGTAAAATGCAGTGGAAACAAGCTTGCTAGAATGGTGGCGGCTTATCTCTAAGAAGAGATGTGACGATTACGCTCATTCACAAGAAGATGACTACAATGAGGCTCTGAATTCCTTTTTACAATAAAAATGAATGTCAAAAACCCTAGACATCCCAAAAACCTAACCCTGGGAGATGAAGCGCCAAAAGTCATGTGGGCCCTGTTTTGGGTAAGTTAGTACATCAACTTCTCGGGGTCATAACGTTTGCATACGATATATGTTTTAGGAACACGATAGCCTGTTGGAAAGGTCTATCCGAGGACTACACATTTTTCTTCTTTCTATCAAAGGTCATTCTAATTGTGGCGAGCCCTAAAAAACGTTGTTTAGGGCCTCAAAAGGGCCCTGCAAGTCAGGGACCCGAAAACTAGGGAAAAAACTGCTAAGCTGGAAAACTGCCAAAATGAGCAGTTGGAATAGGTGGGAGGCCACCGAAATCCATATAGATCAATACTCCCCCCTTAGGAAGGAATTTTCTCCATTGCATTGATTTCCCCCATCAGATGAGGAAATTTTTGTTGAATTTGGCCCCCGGTGAGCCACTTGCCTTAGTGCAGGAGCTTCCCTGCTTTGACAACTCGATAAAGATGGATCCTTTGCTTGAGAGTTCCCTTGATCTGTTTGTCCACAATATTATCACTATATTCTTGTTGTATGCATTCGGGGTTGAGCTATGTTGGTGTCAACTATTCTACTATCTCTGAGGTGTCCAATAATGGTGGGAACTACAGTCGAAGGATATCCATGTTGAACATTGGGTGCAAGCCAAGGAAAGGAGGAATGTTGAGCTCGAAAGAACTATCACCCACAACCTTGGTGATGGTGTATGGCCCATAATGAAGTGGGTGAAGCTTCCAATGGGGTCCCGTAAGGCACTCTTTCTGCAAGTTCAACCAAACTTTGTCGCCCACCTGAAACTTATGTGGCACCTGGTGTTGATCATGGCGTTGCTTGTACTTGTCATTGGACTTATGTAGGATATCCTGAACCTGTTGGTGGATATGCTAGATCTACTCAATGAATCAGGTGGATTTGTCAACTTCGGTTGGAGCAGGAGATGATTCGGTCGAGGTGACTGCAAGCGGTAGTGCAACATCTATGGGACCCAGTGGTTGGAATCCCAGCCCCACCTAAAAGCGGTTGTGGTTGGTTGAGCTATGCAAGGCTTGGTTGTACCTATGTTGAACATAGGGGAGACTCTCATCCCATGTGTGAGGGTGCTTGGAAGTATACATGCGTAGGATATGCATGATCATTCGATTTATGACCTTGGTTTAGCCATCTGTCTGGGGGTGGAAGGTCATGGATTTGGTGAGCTTGGTGTCCAGTAGTGACCAGAGGCTTGACCGGAATGTGCTGAGAAATCAACTGTCCCAATATGAGACAATGGTTAGTGGGATTCCAAAATGTACCCAGACTCGTTCAAATAAGAGCTTGGCAATGGCCTCTGTTGTGATGTTATTCTTGCAGGTGGCCAGAATCATCATATTAGAAAAGTGATCCACAACCAAAAAAACACAGTCATTGCCCCTCTTGGTGGATGGGAGGCCCAACATGTAGTCCATTGAGATGGATTCCCATGGCCTGTCAAGAGTAGGAAGAGGGGTGTACAAGCCATGTTTCTTAGTGGTCAGTTTGGAAACCGCATAGGCAGTGCAGGACCTGATATACTTGCTGACATCATGTTGAAGTTTCAGCTAGTAGAAATATTTCTGCAGAATTGTCACTGTCTTTTCGACATCGAAGTTTCCTAGCACCCAACTGTAGTGGGCTTCCCAAATCATCTTCGCTCGCTCGCTTTATGGAACGTAGATATGGCCTAGACGACACAACATCCCATCTTGAAGATGGAAATTAGAGACAACTGTGTTTGTTCCCAACATTTGGTAGGTGGTGGAAAATCCCAGGTCTATCTCATAGAGTTGGGCCCATCCATAGGTCTCATGGCCACAAGAGTCTAGCACTGTGGTGAGTGTCGCGACTGGTGGTTTGCTGAGGAAATCAGCGATGCAGTTGGTGCTTCCCGTTTTATACTTGATATTGAGATGGAATTTCTACAAGTGCGTGGACCACTTCTAATGGCGTTCATTCTGCAATTTTCCTTGTTTCTACATGAACTATAGTGGCTTATGATTAGTGTGGATGATTTTCTCCTTCCCAAGAATGTAATGTCTCCACTGGTGGCAGGCTTGCAAAATGGAATGCATTTATTTGTCGTAAGTAGGGTACTTACGGGAAGCATCTGATAGTTTCTCACTATGATAGGCCATCAGGTGGTCATGCTGAGTGAGAATTAACGCCCACAACATAGTCTGAAGCATCTTTCTCGATCTCAAAGGGTTGTTGTAGGTCCGGTAGTGAAAGTATTGGGGATGAGCACAAGCGTTGCTTCAAATCCTTGAGCGTTTATTGTTGGGATCGACCCCACACAAATTTCGCCTTACGACCACCCCTGGTTACTTGGCTAAGGGCCCATGCAATATGGGAGAGTCCCAACACGAACCTACGATAGAAATTCGCAAGGCCCAAGAATATTTGAAGCTCCATGAGTGTGGTTGGGGATGGCCAGTCACGGATGACTTGTATTTTGGTTGGATACACATGTACGCCATGTTGATCAATGATGTAGCCTAGTTAATGAACCTTGTCCATGCCAAAGGAGAATGTTTCCAACTTGGCGTAGAGTCGGTGTTTCCGCAGGGTGTGAAGAGCCTGTTGAATATGCTGCAAGTGTTTTGCCCAAGTCTTGTTGTAAATGAGAATGTCTTCCATATACACCACTACAAAATTATTGGTGAATGGTCCCAAGATATCGTCCATCATCCTCATGAAATTGGTTGGAGAATTTTTCAAACCAAAGGGCATGACCAACCATTCAAAAAGACCTTCCTTTGACTTGAACGCAATCTTCCATACATCTGTATGTTCTATCAGGACCTAGTGGTAGCCAAAATTCAGATCAATCTTACTGAAGTATTTGGCCCACGTGAGCTGATCAAGGAGGTCGTCGATTCAGGGAATCAGGTACCAGTTTCTAACTGTGATTTTATTCAGGGCTCGATAATCAATGTACATTCGCCAGGTTCCATATTTATTTTGTACCAACACGATTGGGCTCCCGCAAGGTGATGATATGGGACAGATGTTCCCCTTGTGGAGTAGGTCTTGGATCTTCTGCTTGATATCCTCATTCTATAACAGAGAGTGACAATAGACTGGCCCATTGGCGATGCATCAGGGGTCAGATTGATGGGGTTCTTGACCTGACAGTGCAAAGGTACCCCGATAGGTGAGGAGAAGATATATGAGTATTCTTCAACGACCTTATCCACTTGCTTATGCTATGTGGAGAGGTCAACCACAAAGACCCTGGATGTGGCTACGATATTTCGCTCATTCTGAGAGCGAATCATGAAGAAGACAAACTTGTCTGTATGAGAGATGACCTTTCTGCATTGCTTGGCAAATATCAAGGAAATAGCACTGGGTGGGACTACCTCGGGTATCCAGTACAATTTCTTGTTCAAAGTAATAATAACAATGCGAGGCCTAGACTCATATACAACATAACATTTCCATAAATATGGTTGGCCCAAAAGAACATTACAAACTTTGAGAGGGGAAACATCACATAATACCTCGTATTTGAAGGGATTAATGTCGTATGACAGGAGACATTGTTGGTTGATGCGGATGTCACTTCCTTGGCGGAGCCATCCAATGGTGTAGGGCTACAGGTACAGCGTTGTCGGCAGGGTGAGTTGCTTGACAACCTTTGCTGAGATGAGGTTTTTCTAGCTACTGCTATCAACGATGAAGTGCAGCAGGGTACCCTTCACCCACATCAGTGAATGAAAAAGGCGCTCGCCTTTGTCTGGATTGTCTGGCTGATCGGGATAGAGCTTGGTGGTAGCAACGGAAACACTAGGTTCTGCATCAATGATCTGTATCCCCCTTTCCATTTCTGACTCAGAGTCAGAACCCGCATCTGATTCAGAGGCTTTCACCTCAGCCACCAGCAATTACTTCGAGCGACAATCAAAAGTGTTATGCCAAGGGCTCTTGTGGAAGTCGCACCACTTCCCGGTATATTTCTTTGTCTTTCTAGTGTCCTTCTTTTCTTGCGGCCTAGACTGGTTGTCCTGAGGTTGTCTGTCTTTGCTCTATCCTTTTTTCTGCATGTTGGGGCCACCATTTCCTGGATTTTTCTATGAGGGGTTCCCAGGCCCAAATTGTCATGTCTTTTGTTTGAGCTTCTTCTCAATTTTTAAAATGTATCAGTAGGTCGTGCCCAAGGATGAGATGTTGAGAAATTCCATTTTGGCCTAGATGTATCTATGCAGATTGTCACGATACTTCATCACTAGATATCGCTCAAAATATTTGATACCCAACTTGGTGCGCAAGGTATGGAAGATATTTGTGAACTCGGGCACTGCTTGGTCTCTTTCCTACCGTAGTGTGGTCCATTTTGTGTACAGGTCGTCGTAAACTCCAATAGGGTAGTATTGTTCCTTAATAGAATCCATGAAGGACTCCCTAGTGACTGCGAATGTAAATAATGAGGGTTCCTCTATTTCAATTTTCTCACAGAAAGTTTCCCACCAATATTTGACATTGGGGACATATTTGAGGAGTGAAAAAGTAATATTTTCTCTATTCGAGAAGTTATGGACAGAGAAATACCCTTCTAGCAGATTCAACCATTTGTCTATCGCATCTGCATCTATATGAACTTAAAATATATGAATATCGAAGTTGATTTGTACCTTGAAGGGGGAGGCGCCTCCGTTTGAGGAAGATGTGTCGCCTGTTGGTAGCTGCTGAAGGATTTGTGCAAAACTATCCATCATCGCGTTCCTCTATTGCATGAGGGATTCCTCAAGCAACATTTTTAAGGGATCTCTTGTCCCTTCGTATTTATTTTCTTCTGCCATGAGATTTCCTTTGGGCATGCGAGAGCTTTTGTCCTCAAGAGAAACAAGCTCGAGACCCAATTCTTTGTACCATGACCTCGTTGCGGACATGCATTAAGAATGACGAGCAGACCACTCTGATACCACTAATACCTAATATATTTGCAGAATGAAATGAATACAGATTATTATCAAAATATGCTTAACAAAGAATAATATATATATACAGTAAAATTGGCTTCTATTCAATAAGGAAATATGCTAAAACTGTAAAATGCAGTGGAAACAAGCTTGCTAGAATGGTGGCGGCTTATCTCTGAGAAGAAATGTGACGACTGCACTCGTTTGCAAGAATATGATTACAATGAGGCTATGAAGGCATTTTTACAATAAACAAGAATGTCAAAAACCCTAGACATCCAAAAAACCTAACCCTAGGAGATGAAGCACCAAAATTCATGTGGGCCACGTTTGGGTAAGTTAGTACATCAACTTCCCGGGGTTGTAACTTTTGCATACGATCTTTGTTTTAGGCACACGATAGCCCGTTGGAAATTTCTATCTGAAGACTAAACATTTTGCTTCTATCTATCAAATCTTACCCTAACTATGGCTATCCCTAAAAAAACGTTGTTTAGGGCCTCAAAATGACCCCTCAAGTCAAGGACTCGAAAACTAGGGAAAAAAATGCCCAACTGGAAAACTGCCAAAATGAGCCAGTTGGAATAGGTGGGAGGCCACCGACATCCATCTAGATCAATTCCACATTCATACAGTGGCACCACATCACACATTACCTCATCCACAAACTTTGATGAAATTGCAAACTTTAAAGTGCATTGCTTTGTTATGTGCAATTTATGATTGTTGCTTATCCATTTAAGTGAGTAAGGTTTATGATGTAGCTTAGTTGTCAATCCCAGTTGTTTAACGACTTCCTCTGAAATCAATTTAGATTGAGATCCATTATCTATCAATGTATCGATCTTAGTATGTTTCATTATCACCCTTATGTGAAACAATTTACTTCTAGAATCATATCCATCACCAATTTTACATGTCAAACCAACTAATATGATTTTAGTCTCATCACCTGAATCATATCCCAGGTTTGTCGGTCGTGTTGTTGTTGAAACTGTTTGTCTCCCTTTCCTTTCTTTGAACCATTTTGATCTCTTCTCTGGATGCAATTTCCAGTAATGGTCATCATCATTCCCTTCTTTCTTGCAATGCTTTCAAGAGAGCTTCTCTTCCTTCCTTGTCGTTGGATTAGATTTATTTCCATTCCCCTTTATTTTGTTTTCTTTCCTTGAAGATGATTCCCCTGATACACCAACTCCTATTTTCCCTGCTTCAATGTATGTTGCTTGAACATAAACCTCATCAATATTAGTAGGTCCAAACATAAATACAATATTACGAATGTGTAGGTAAACCTCCTATATACTTCATAAGTGTTTCTTGTGTATGTAATGGAATATTTAACATTAATTCCATCTTACAAAATTCATCTGTATATTCTTGCACTGTTTTTCCTTTTCTTAGTTTAAGACTTTTCCATTCAATTAAATCCTTTTCCTTATAACCCAAAGGATAAAATTGCTTTCTAAGTGAAAAAACAAAAACTTTCCATGATGGAAATACATTACCAACTTGTTGCGTACCATGTTGCAACTTAATCTACCACCGGATGAGTGTTGTGCCTACAAGACAAAGCGATGCCAACTTGATATGGGTTGACTCATCTTTGATTTGTTGCACACTGCAATAAACTTCCATCTGCCTGACCCAGTTATCAAGCCTCTCAGCATTGACTTCACCATCATACATGGGAAATTTAAATTTCACATCAAGCTTAAGTAAGGGCATATCATGTTTATGTTTATGGGAATGTTTTCTTGCGGTATAAGTTGCACTTGTACTTAAAGAAGAAGAAGATGATGGAGATGAAGGAGGTGAAGGAGGAGGTTTAGGAGGATCCTCTCCTTGTTCACTTTTGCCTTATTTTGAAGATTCCCCTAGGAAAGGCCTCTTTCGTTCCAAGTAATCCTCATATAAGACCTTTACCATCCCAGACATAGAGAATAAATTCTTTTGCAACTCTATCTCGTTCTGAGACATTCCTTCTTCTGATGCCATGTTTTCACTTTGAGAAGTCCTCTTTCTCGATCCAATCTCAGGATCTCCTTCTACAAGCTCACCTTCAGCATGTCTTAGCTTTTCCCTGGTAATCATGCAAACTCAAACAACCAACTGTCAACCTGCTCTGATACCACTTGATCTGAAAATTATCTTTAAAGACTTGGTTGAGTTTTAAGCATGTGTTCAATTACCATTTACGAATTAAGGAAAAAAGAAGAACATAATGAGATAATATTGCATCCATCATAAAGAATGCAAATCATAATATAAGCATAAAGAACAACAAACCATAACAACAAGGTTGTTAATGGAGTTCAAAAAGATTTCCTATGTTTCGGGCCTTTGTCTCAGTGGGGGACGCTTTATTATTTCTCTTCAATGCTTCAAAAATACATCAGAAATGTATCAAAAGGATTACAAACTGGTCTGGCTATGTTCTTCTCGACCTCAAGAATCCAACACAACTGGCGGCACTAAAAAAGGAAAGGTTGAGCATTGCTCCCAGAATTGGCCTCCAAAGTTCGCTTCCTTAATGGCTTCCCTGCATAAAAATGGCTTCAAGCTTCACAAACTTATCATCATTATGATAATATGAACGTCTTGGTCTGTCAAAAACCTCTGATTTATATAGGATTTGAGTTGGGGATCTTATCCCAACTTCCTCCCAAGATTTGGCCTCAAAAAGGGCTCCAGATCCTCAGTTTTGGGAAAAAATCTCCTAAAATTAGCATAAAAAATCCATATAATATGGTTTTAAACCCAAAAATTGGTAAATTGGGCACGGAGCCCCTTTTCTCTGAGCCCCTGGGCATATGGGGGCATGCTATATGGCCAAGTGTTGAACATTGCCCCTTAAACTCTGATGCTAACCCCCCTTTCTAGGTCTCATGAGAACACCATATGGCCAGGTGCCAACCGAAGAAAAGGGGTTGCGTGCCCAATTTGCCAATTTGTGGGTTTAAAACCATATTATATGGTTTTTTGGGGATTTTTTATGCTGATTTTGGGAGATTTTTGCCGAAAATTGAGGATCTGGAGCCCTTTTTTAGGCCAGATCTTGGGAGGAAGTTGGGATAGGATCCCCAACTCAAATCCTATATAAATCAGAGGTTTTTGACAGAACAAGAGGTTCATATTCACATAATTATGATGAGTGTGTGAAGCTTGAAGCCATTTTTATGCAGGGAAGCCATTGATGAAGCGAACTTTGGAGGCCAATTCCGGGAGCTACGCTCAACCTTTTTCAGTGTTTTCAGTTGTGTTGGATTCTTGAGGTTGAGAAGAACACATCTAGACCAGTTTGTAATCATTTTGATACATTTCTGATTTATTTTTGAATCATTGAAGAGAAATAAGAAAGCCTCCCCCACTGAGACAAATCCCGAAGATGTAGGCAATCTTGTCGAACTCCGTTAACAACCTTGTTGTTATGGTTTATTATTCTTTATGCTTATATTATGATCTACATTCTTTATTATCGCCACACTATTCTCTCATTAAGTTCTTCTTTTTTCCTTAATTCCTAAATGGTAATTGAACACATGCTTAAAACTCAACCAAGTCTTTAAAGATCATTTTCGGATTAGTACGTGATTGGTGGAGGGAAATTCAAGATAGATCCCATGAATATGCAGGCCATCCTAGAGTGGTTATTTCTTACTAATTCCATTGAAGTTAGGATATTTTTTTGGGTAGGGCGATACCTATGAAAGTTCATAACATCCTTTTCAGTGGTTGCTACACCACTCCATGCCATAAGAACTAGTGGTAAGAGTTTTCAATGGGGAAAGAATAAGTAGAAGTATTTTGATGAGATGAAGTGGAATATTAGTCAAGCACCAATCCTTTCATTTCCTAACTTGTATAATCCATTTCAATTGAATATGGATAAAAGTGGATATGCTATGGGAGTGGTATTGATGTATGGAGGTAAGTTGGTATGTTATCATTCTAAAATGTTTCATGGGGGAGTCCTAAACTACTCTATGTATGATAAGGAACTCTATGCCTTGGTTCAAGTTATTAACAAGTGGAAGCACTATCTCGTGAGAAAGGAAACCACTAACCACACTACTCACAAGCCACTACAGTGTTTGTAGCCCTAGAGTAGGTTTTAGCAAACCAGACACTACAAGTGCATGCAGTTTTTGTAGTAGCTTCATCTAGTCATGAAATATAAGAAGGGCATCACTAATAAGTTGGCAGACATGATTTCAATACCACCCACACCCAATATTATATCTTTTGGAACTCTTATGTACATGGAGCCTTTTTCCCACGATGCATAGAAAGAGGCATACACAAAAGATGAGGACTTTAAAGGGGTGTTTCAACAACTACAAGGACACATTCATGTAGAAGAAGGTGATGGAAAGGTTGATTGTTGTTAAAATAATTGATGTGCTTGTTTTTCCATAAACAATATCACAGTATTGTCACCCAACCATAGGCATGCAACCACCCCTGATGATCCAAGGGGATATTGGTGGCCACCCACCTATTCCAAATTTCAACTGGCTCATCTTAAAAAATTTTAGTTCAACATGTTTCTCTATAATGGGGAAATTTATCTGTACTTGTGGGTTCTGCACTTTTGGGGATGTCTTGAATCCCTACACATCATCTAGGTGGATAATGGTGTCTGCCCACCTATTCCAACTAGATTATTTTGGAATTTTTCATGTCAATACATCTTTATGTACTTCCAGGGCCGTTTTGGGGCCCTAAACAGTGTTTTCTTAGATTTCCATAGTGAAACTATAAAAAAAAGTCAGATTTTGATGACATAATGCGTAGTTATCGAAAATACCTTTCCAACGAGCTATCACATACCTAAATTGAAGATCGTATGCAAACGTTACGAACCCGATAAGTTGATGTACTAACTTACCCCAACGGGGTCCACATGACTTTTGGCGCTTCATCTCCTAGGGTTAGGGTTTTGGATGTATAGGGTTTTGGCATTCATGTTTATCATAAAAATTCCATCAGAGCCTCATTTTACTCATCTTCTTGTGAATGAGCGTAGTCGTCACATCTCTTCTCAGAGATAAAGTTGCCAACATTCTAGTGAGTATTGCACTCTGTATTTTTACAATCTCTGTAAATTTCTTTCATTAATAGAAATCATGTATTGTTGTATTTCTCTGTTTCTGGCAATATTTATGTGTATTTCATTGTAATATCTCTGCTTTTTTTTTCATTCCAAAAATAATCTAGATCGGTGGTATCAGAGCAGGATGCTCTTGATCGTTTTTCGGTGCATGTCCCTAACGAGGTCCGAGTATAGAAAGTTGGGTCTCGAGCTTGTCTCTCTTGAGTAAAATCTATCTCACATGCCCAAGAAAACCTCTATGGTGGAAGAAAAGAAAAATGGTGGAGGAGAATATTCTATTAACCTGTTACTTGAGCAAGCTCTCACACAACAAAGGGATGAAATGATGGAAAAATTTTCCCACATCCCTCAACACCTTTCGATAGTAACAGACTCATATTCATCAACAAACCACTTTGGAGGAACTTCTCCCTTCAAGGTACAAGTTAATTTTGATATTCCTGCATTTGAAGGTCAGATAGATGTAGATGCCTTAGAAAAATGGTTAAATCTACTAGAAGGTTATTTCTATGTTCACAAATTTTCCAACAGGGAAAAGATCACCTTCGCACTCCTCAAGGCTCTCCCCCATGTCAAACATTGGTGGGAAACTTACTGGGAGCAAAGTTCCATAGAGGAATATGGAATATATGGTGTCGATCCCACTTGGGAATTTTTTGTGGATGTGGTCAAGGAACAATATTACCCTATTGATAAATATGAAGGCCAGTACATGAGATGGACCACACTATGGCAATAGAAGAGCCAAGCATTGTCGAAGTTCACAAATACTTTCCATACCTTGTGCACCAAGCTAGGTATCAAAGACTCCAAGCGACATCTGGTTCTGAAATACCATGGGGCTCTACATAGGTACATCCAAACCGAAATGGATTTCCTAAAAATCTCATCATTGGGAGATGCCTATCGATATGATGTCAAAATCGAGCATAAATTTAGGCACTAGAACAAATGGGAGTTTAGGTCTACAAATCTACAACAAACAAAGAATGATAAAGACATCCCTAACAAAAAACCTCCCGAAAACCAGTCCAAGACATAGGAAAAGAAGGTTAAAGGAACGACGAAGAATGACAGTGGGAAGTGGTGTGACTTCCAAAAAATTCCCTGGCACAACACTTATGAATGTCATTCGAAACAATCATTAGGGGTTGAGGTCAAAGACAAGGAGCTGAACCCTGATTTAGAATATGATCTAGAAAATAATGAAAAAAACAGATCATCGATGGAGACCCCATTGCTAATATCGCAACCGCAACAATTCAACCATAAGAACCAGTAGATCCTGAAGAGGGGGAGTGACTCTTCCATTCACATATTTGGGTGAAGCGAACCTCCTTGCATTTCATTGTTGATAAAAACAACCAGAAGAACCTCATCTCAGTTGAGGTCATCAAACAATTGGGGTTGTCGACAACACCACACCTGCATCCATACAACATCAGGTGGCTTCACCAAGGACAATATCTATGTGTTAGTCAGCAGTGTTGTCTGTCCTATGGCATCCAGCCCTTCAAGGATGAGCTAGTGTGTGATGTTTCCCTTCTTGATGTCTGTGATGTTTTTTTGGGCCAACCATATATGTGGAAACATCATGTTGTTTATGAGTCTCGACCCCGTAGTGTCATTATTACTTTGGGGGATCAACTCTACAGGATACCAGAGGTAGTTCTGACTATTGTTCCACCAAAATAGTGTTGCAAGGTAATATCTCATACTGCAAAATTCATCCTCTTCATATTTTGTTCAAAGGATGCACAGAAGGCCACTACAACCACTGCAGTCTCAACACCTTATATCCAGCAGAAGCAGATTGCAGCAGAGAAAGAAGATATTGTTTCTTCATCTACGATGGTTCCTACACAATGCCGAGTCAAGCCCAGAGACAACAGGTTGGTGGAAAAAATTCAACTGCGCCAGCAACAGGTTCATGACATCCTTCCACATACCAAGCAGCGCAACTTCTCTAGCAAGGCACACAACTCACCAAGATTCAGATTCCGAAAATGCTTTCCCCTCTTCCTCGATCACTTATCACAATGGAGACCGTATCTTTCTAAGGGGGGAGGAATGATCTAGGTGGATATTGGTGTCCACCCACCTCTTCCAAATTCCAACTAGCTCATCTTCACAGTTTTCAGTTCAACATGTTTCTCTATAATGGGGACATTTATTTGTAATTGTGGGTTATGCACTTTTGGGGCTATCCTGAAGCCCTACACAACATCCATGTGGATAATGGTGGTTGCCCACCTGTTCCAACTGGCTTATTTTGGAATTTTTCATGTCAGTACATCTTTTTGTACTTTCAGGGTTGTTTTGGGGCCCTAAACATTGTTTTCTTGGATTGCCACAGTCAAACTGTAGATAAAGTTATATTTTGATAGAATAATACATATTTATCGAAAAGACCTTTCCAACGGGCTATCACATGCCTAAAACATAGATCGTATGCAAAAGTTACGACCTCAGGAAGTTGATGTACTAACTTACCCCAACGGGGCCCACATGAATTTTGGCGCTTCATCCCCTAGGGTTAGGTTTTTGGATGTCTAGGGTTTTGGAATTCGTGTTTATCATAAAATGGCCTTCAGAGCCTCAATTTACTCATCTTCTTGCGAATGAGTATAGTTGTCACATCTCTTCTCAAAGATAATGTTGTCAACATTCTAGCGAGTCTTGCACTCTGTTTTTTTACAGTCTTTGTACATTTCTTTCATTAATATAAATCATGTATTGTTATATTTCTTTGTTTCTCGAAATATTTATGTGTATTTAATTGTAATATCTCAGCTTTAATTTCGTTCCAAATAATCTGGATCACCCGAGCACCTTTAATGTTTGACAAAATTATTCTGGAAAGTCATACTAGAACCAACATATAAACCCTAGTTGCTAACTGCAGCAACAACTCAAGACAAGTAGAGCACTCCTTCTCCAAGGGTAGCGCAAAAGGGAAAGTCTCCATATCCATAGAACAAGTACCATGCACGACTGCAACATATGTATCTTTACTACTCTCTCAAACTTGTGTCATACTTAGCTAGTACATCACTAATAATATCACCAAGAGTATCACCAAGAATATCACTTGATAGCGCTAGAGAGAGACCAAGACCAAGAGATGAACATACACCCTTATTCCTCCTTGCAGCTACAACTACAACTCTCTACAAGACTTGTGCTTTGACTGGGTGTACAAATGAGCTAAGACTTCCTATATTTGTATTAATCGGTCTAATAACTTTTTTGGATGGGACTACTTGACTTTCTGGTAATTATATTTTATGTTTATCTTTTTCCTATGGAACCGAATTGTCTTTCTAGAAGATAATATTCTAATATTATTTATTCTGCTAGGTTGACTTGTCTTCTATGGTTTTCACACATCTGCTTAGGATTGCCCTTTCTTTTGGAATATTCCATTCTAGTCAAAGGTTACACATGGAGGTTAATACCTCCCGCAACTACCGTAACATCAATACTCCCTCCTAGATAGGGAGGTATTTGTTAGAAATAATAGGTGTGCTCGTTTAACCATAGAAAATATAGCAATATTGTCACCCAACCATAGGCCGAAGTCACCCCCGAGCAGCTTAACCTTGACAGAGAGAATAATTATGGAATCAAACCCTAGGTCCAAAAGCCAATCAAGGTAGTGTACCACTCTTCAGAGCTAGTGTACCAAACAGAAAGTCCAAACCATAACCAAGATAAAGTCCAAGCCTAAAACCAAAAATACTAGTTGCAGTAGTTGCAGTTGCAGCTACTCTCCAAACTTTCGCACTTACTAAATTTATGCAGTGAGCACTAAATTTCTACAGTTGTGAGTTGTGTGTGTCCAAATGAGCTCTGACATCATGTATTTATACTGATCTTCCTTAATTGTCTAGGCCGACTTCTCTTTCTAGAGGATAAAAACTTAATATTAATTATTTTCTTTAGTCGACTTGTCTTCTACTGTTATGTCTAATGCTTTAGGGTTTCTTCTTGCTTCCTGGAATATTCTATTCTTGTCAGGGTTACACGTTGAGGTTTAATACCTCCCGCAACTACCATAATATCAACACTCCCTTCTATCTAGGGAGGTATTGAAGTCAATGGTATTGAGCACAAACATACCATTCGACCAATAGCATCATCATAGCCACACATTCTATCTCATGATTAAATCAAGAGAACCATCATCACTATCAATAGCATCTGATAGCATCAACTGCATCATCTCTTGAAGCCATACTTCATCTTAGTAATCATGCATGATGTTGAATAAGTCACTCACTCCATAGAGTGATATAAGAATTATTCTTCTAATCCATACATATTCCCTAGAAGAATAATTGTTCCAATAGATGTTGGAATCCATGCCATGGGCTATAAGGACTATTCTTCTAATCTAGACATACTTCCTAGAAGAATAAATGTCCTGGACCATTTTCTACCTAGAGAATGTCTGTCCAGTAGCACACTGACTATCCATCTAGATGATAATCATTTCCAACACTACTGATAGTCTTCATGGAAATCATAACAATGTCATTCAATAGAACACAACTGTGTCTATCCATGATAGTACACAAGTATTATCCAGTGGTACACAACCACACCAAGTAGCACACAACTACTTAATTAGTGACACATAGTCACAAGTAGTGGAACACATCCACCACAGTAGCATACATCTACTGTCCAGAGACATACAGTCTCCACAACAATCATATCATCTGATATCAACCTGCATAAAACAATATCATGATATAAAATAGGTCATTTGGGCCATTCTTCCACTCACATCTATGAGATTTGTAAGAGAACCTCCCTCAGAAAGTAAAACATTAGCCATGGGATATTTGGACTATTCTTCTCAAGAAAAGAAGAATAATTGTCCCTGATTTATGATCTTGGACCATTCACCTAACTGGTCCATTCCTCCGGCACTAATCATAGTGTAACCTGGAGAGAATGAGTATGCCCTAGGGAATGCATGTCCCTGATTGTTGAACCTAGATCATTCACCTAACTGGGCCATTTCCTTGACACTAATCATAGTGCAACCTAGAGAGAATGAGTATGCCCTAAGGAATGACTATCCGTACCATTTCCTAATGGAAATGATTGTCCTGCACCAACCCCCAAAACAAACCATTCTTCGAAACTGCTCACAACTATGAACTTCGAAAGAATGACTACTTGGTGAGGCAGACCATTCTACTTGACCACTAGTCAGAGTGATTGCCAAGAATAATTACTGTCCTAGACCATTCCCCTACACTGGCCACAAGGGGAATCACTGTTTATGGTACATCAACAATCTATCGGACCATTTTCATTATGAAAATGATTGTCCGATCTGAACCATTTTCTGAACTGGAAAATGCTTGTCTGTCGGAAATATCAAACCACTTTCCAAACTAGAAAGGAACTACTCATCCTAGACCATTTTTCAAAATGAAAAATGACTGTCCATAAATCAATAACATATCAGTTCTTCCTCCCAACCTGGGAGTAATCTCTTCCTTTTTCAATAAGGAATTCGTCTCCACGAGTCCCAACTTGTTTCTTAAGTACACAAACTTTTCATCTTGGACAAAGGATTTACCAAAATATCTTCTATTTTCTCATCTGTGGAGATACATTGGAGAACCACTTCTCTTTTCTAGACTTCATCACGGATAATATAATGCTTGATCTCAATGTACTTCAGTTTGTCATGGAACACTGGTTTTCTTTAAAGGCTTCATATAGCTCTGATCATTACAATATATCATGGTCGAATTCAACACTTTTGTTTCCTACTAGATCATGATATTGTGGCAAGACTCAAATTGAAAGATATCCAAGTAACAATTATTCTTTCATCAAGAGAGTTTTCCATGGAATAACAATCCATCATCCCAGACTTTTGAGTAACTATTATGATATGCTATCTTTGTCATAGAAAATTTTCACCACGCTTCTAATGTATATGAGATACTTTGCATCAAGTTGTTTGAATCCACACAAGGTCTTCTTATATATGCATACATGGGTCTCTTTCTGTTATAAGATTCTTTCTCATTTTCTTTATTGGGAAGAACAGTCTTTTACATGTAAATTCCACTCCATGGATACTACAAGAGGTATATATGGTTTATTGGAACAAGTCGTTGTCATAGTCTTCTCCCTCCTTCTGGAAGAAACTATGAATCTTGAAATGATTCCATTCATAAGTATTTTTCACATTTTCTTACATACATTGTTCTTTATCATAACTTTCATTTCTTCTACTCGATTTATTCTAGTGCGTTCAAACCAAGTTGGTAGTCTTTGTGATTCTCGGTATAATAACTAGTTGTTCTGGATTTTCTTTCTTTCTTGGAATCTTCATGTTCCTCCTCATGTTTCTCTTTATCTCTTGGGTCCATGGATTCTTCTATAGATTCCATGACCTGAAGATTCCAACTTCTTCCTTTCATCATGGGATCATGGATGTAGATGGACAACCGAGGATACTTTAAGGCTTCTTTTCGAAGAAGACTTCTTCTGAACACATGTTGCTTATCATGGCTGCTACTTTCAATGGGAACATGGATAGATACTTCATAATCCTCAATGGATCATATCATTTAGGATTATCTCCCTCCTAATCATTGCTTCATGAATGGATGCATGCTATTCTTTTGGAATTATGTAATCAACTCCCTCCAACTAAGAGAGACCATGCTTTTGTCTACATCCTTATTGCCTTCTGAAAAGTGTCACAAGTATTTTTCTAATTTCCTCTTGATTCTTGACTTCTTTTTGTTTTGACTTCTTCTGGGTCTCTTCAAGTTTGATTATGATTTCGGCTTATCTGGTAGTTTTTACTTATATAATAGCTTCCACAGAAATTGTTACCAAGGATTGTCAACATACTTCATCTTTTCATGTGTATTTCTTGACTTGTAGTCATCGTGATAGCAATCCTTATCTTGTTATTCTTCCATAGGTATTGTTTCACTTGAACATCTTATCTTCTAAGAAATAGATATGCATGATATGTACATAAACTGTTCGACAACACAGGTATTTCAATAGAGGACGAACACATTTAGTAACCACTCACATAACCAAATCAAAGATCAACACACCAATGTTTTCACGTGGTAAAACCCCTACGGGGAAACATCCATGGCCCCAGCCAACACAACCACTTGGAGTAGTTTATTAATGCAAAGAAAAATATTACAGAGAGATTTTACAAGAGAGTTTCTCACAATAAATCATTGACAAATGACCCTCCATGCTCTTTAAATAGAGATCATGGACCAATCGGGTGTTAAGCCATGAATCAATGGCTATTAAGATCGAGGAGAGTATGAACCGTCAGATCACTCTATGTCGAGAACATATCATGACCGTCAGATTTTCTAACTACAAATGCATACTAATGCATACTAAAGAAACACACTAGAAAACACACTTTTACCTAACGACACAATAGACCAAGTAGATCTTACTAACTCCTAAGTGTCTAAATATCCTAACATCCCCCCTGAACTGTAATGTATCCCGAACTGAACTGTACCATGAACATAGCGAAGTATCCTTTTAGCTGCTTTCCAATGGCTTTCATGGGGTGTTTGCATATATTGGGCAACAAGACCAACAACAAAGGAAAGATTAGGACGGGTATGAGTCAAGTATAAGAGGCTACCAACTAACTGACGGTACAGGGTGGCATCAACTTCAGGAGAAGTATAGGTGGTAGAAATCTTAACTCCATACTAGAAGGGAGAAGGGGTTGGTTTACAATCGTCCATGTGAAAGCGACGAAGAAGGTCACAAGCATACTTAGACTGGGAAAGAAAAATTCCTTCATTGGTTTGCAAAACTTGGAGGCCAAGGAAATAGTGCAAAAAGCCTAAGTCTGTCATTTCAAATTTCTTCTTAAGGCTAGTTTTCACATGGTTTAAAATTTTTGAGTCACTACCAGTAAGGATAAGGATTATGAGATGGCTTCCTACTTTCTTGGTATAGACGTTAGGATCAGAATGGCATCTAGAGAATCCAGTGGTAATAATAAAGCTATCCATTTTGGCATACCAAGCTCAGGGAGGTTTCTTGAGACCATAAAGAGATTTCTTGAGGCGAAAAACAAGGCTAGAGTCATTCTAGACATAGCCATGAGGTTGTTCCATGTAGATTTCTTCTTGCTAATCTCTGAAAAGAAGGCGGATTTAACATCCATCTAAAGGACCTCCCATTTATGTGATGTAGCAAGGGCAAGAACAAGGCGAATGGAATTCATTTTTGCTACAGGGGCAAAGGTTTCATTATAGTCAATTCCTTCAACTTGGGAAAATCCTTTGGTAACTAACCGAGCCTTGTGTCTTTCAACAATTCCATCTGATGCATACTTAGTTTTGTAGACCCATTTTCATCTAACAATTTTTC
The DNA here is from genome assembly GCA_009831015.1 of Picea engelmannii. Classification (NCBI taxonomy): domain Eukaryota; kingdom Viridiplantae; phylum Streptophyta; class Pinopsida; order Pinales; family Pinaceae; genus Picea; species Picea engelmannii. The sequence continues at coordinate 316,333 of ML781565.1, forward strand.
TTCCTTTTGGAAGAGGTACAAGATCCCAAGTATCGTTTTCCATTAAAGAACGATACTCTTCATTCATTATTGTATCCCAATCTGGATGACCTGAAGCTTCTGCAAATGTCTCTGGATCATGAGTTTATGAAACTTGAGGCAAAAGAGAAGAGGCTCGCTGGAACTATGAACGTGCCTGATGCTGATCTGAAGGATCACCGACAAGATCACCAGCTTCTTCTCGTGTTGAACAAACCCATCTAGGAAGCGGTGGAGATGGTGTTGGTTCAGGTTCAAAGGACTCAACTGGAGGAGGGTGAGTAGGCAGAGGTGGATTTTCATCCTCACTATCATCATCTGAAGAAGAAACCAGATCATAAGAAGGCGCAAACACCGAAGATGGCTCGCAGGCCAAAGAAGGCACAATCGCCGAATTAGGCTCGCACGCCAAGAGATTTTCATCAAATTTAACATCTCTTCTAATAATAATTTCATTACAATGTGATTGAAGAATTATGTAACCTTTGACATCTTCAGAATAACCAAAAAATATGAACTTCTCACTTTTAGGCTGTAATGCTTTCCTTTTCTCATCAGGAATGTGAGCCCATGCTATACTGCCAAATACACGGAAGTGATTTACATCTAGTTTAATTTTAGTCCAAGCTTCTTCTGGTGTTATATTTTTAAGAGCCTTTGTGGGAGTGTGATTTACTATGTAATTTGCACAGTTGATGGCTTCCGCCCAATACTTTAGACTTAATACCTTAGATTGGATCAAACAATTAGCCATTTCTTTTAATGTGCGGTTCTTTCTCTCAGCAACACCATTTTGTTGTGGTGTATATGGAACAATGTGTTTCATTTGGATTCCCTATGTAGTGCAGTAGCTTGTAAAATTATTGTTCAAATATTCGCCTCCATTATTTGTTCTTAACCTTTGAATTTGATGTCCAGATTGCGTTTCTACAAGGGCCTCGTAGGCCAAAAACTTGTCAAAAACTTCACTCTTGAGTTTTAAGAAGTAAACCCAAGTACGTCTGGAAAAGTCATTAATGAAAGTTAAGAAATACTTGCACCCAAAAAAAGAAGGAGAAGAAAGTGGACCGCACAAATCACTGTGAACAAGCTACAAAGGACCTAAGGCATGCTAAGAGGCATGCTTGTCAAAAATGTCCCGATGATGTTTGTCGAGAACACAACCGGCACAAACACCATCTCTGCATGAAACAAGAGGAAGACCAGTCACCCTCTGTTGATTACATAGTTGTTGCAATGAACGATATTTTAGATGACCAAACCGCTCATGTCAAAGTTTGCTCAAGTCATCACTATGAGCAACAAAAACTAATGAAAAAGATGATGACCCAAAGTTGTCAAACTTGTACAATCTGGTAATATCATCAACAATTCCAGTTGCAAGAACATGCTTAGGATCTTTTAGATCCTTGATTACAACTTGGTGAGATGAAAACTCGACGGTTTTACCTTCACCTGAATGAGTGATTTGATATACTGATAGAAGGTTACAAGAAAGACTTGGAACACATAATACATCATTGAAATGACGCTTATCTACTTGAACTGTTCCAGATCCTACAACACTAAGAGATCTATCATCGCCAACAAATATTTTCTTGGTGTTACATTCATTTAGAGCAGAAAATATGGATTTATCCTTAGCCATATGATAAGATGCTCCTGAATCAATAAGCCACTCATCAGAAGAAGAATTAGTAGTATAATTTGAATTGAAGGAGAAACCAGAAGAAGAAAGTGCATGTCCGTGAGAAGAAGAAGTAGAATCAATATTAATGTTGTGATTCTTCATCGTTACTTCTAAAGCTGCCATCTTCTTGAAACATTTGGACTCATCATGACCATCTTTATCACAAAAGTTGCAATGCCTGTTAGTATTCTTACTTTTATATTTTTCTCCTTTGTCACCAGTAGGAATTGAAGCCGTCTGAGCAGGTTTGGGACCCTTATGTTGTTTGTTGTTGTAGCGAGGATGTTTCTTCTTGGGATACTTGGGTTTATCTTTCTACTGGGCAACTAAGGCTTTGTTGGAGGGACCTGCAGTGTTGATCACTCCAAATTGTACAAGCTTATCTTCCTCTCGAATCAAAGAAGCACAAAAGGACTCAAGAGTGGGTGTTTCATAATCTTCTTCCCCTAGAGCCTCTCTCATGGCATAAAAGGTAGATACAAACACAAAATATGCACTACCTAGCTTAGAAAAAATAAGATAGATGCAACGCTCTTCCTCCATCTTTTTCTTACATTCTTCACATAAAATTCTAAGTGTTTTAAACCTAGATAGATAGTCTCCAAGGCAAGAAAAATCATTTGGACTCAAGGTCAGTATTTGATTTTCTAATTGCTGTGCTCGAATAATATTGAGTTTACCAAACACAGATTCAATCGTGTTCCAAGTTTCTTTAGGGTCATCAATATCTTGAAGGTGGTACCTTAAATCAGGAGAGATGGAAATTCCGATTAGTCCACGTGCTTCGTCATTTCTATTATCCCACTTGGCTTTCTTATCAGCATCAGTGGGTGTTTTTTCCTTTCCCAAGGTAATCCGGTACAAGCCTTTACTTCTTAATAAATCTTCCATATGAGATTTCCATTGGAAGCAGTGGTTGCTGGTAAGCAAGACAGTACTTTTAGAAGCCATATTAAATATGCAGATAATGTGGATTTAAAAACTGAAATTGATGATATAGATGGAAAGAGCTCGAAAATTTATGTGATTTAAAAAAAACGACACTGAAAACGGACTTCCGATGTTAGAGTTATGCCATTTTAAAAAAAGGCACAATCGGTAACCAAATGACCACGTGATTGTGTAAGTTGCTTTATGAAGTGACCCACTTTTATAAAGAGAAGTGGGGATCACTTTTACAATGAAGTTACTTTATAAAAAAAAAATTGCATGCAAAATAAATAACTCTAAAATAAAATATTAAAGCTACTTATATTGATTCACTTTTATACTTGAAGTGAAATACACTTTACAATTTTAGCATGAACTTTTTCAAAAAAGGTAACAAAAGAGAGACTTGAACTCAAAACCTCTTACTTAATAAGGCAACTTTTAACCAAATGATCTAGCAAAATATATTGTAATGTTCAAAAGGAGGATTGGGGGTGTTTTTGTTGTTGTGGAATATGCCCTTGGAGAGCGTGCTAAAAAATAACTCTTTTCACACAAGAAAACAAATTTCGCTTCTCGATGACAACAAGGGTTAGATCTTGGTTAGCTTACCCGGAAGATGCACCTTTTTCTATTTGTTTCTGATTTTCCGAGATCGCACAGGATGTGGGGCAAAGAGTATACGCAAATATAAACGAGTAGCAACCCGGAAATAAATAAAACAAAACCAAAATAAAACCAAAATACTACTCTGAATTTTTTTTTAAAAATGGGTATTCAAGGTTTATACCTCCGGATCTGACTGTAATGGTCGTATGTTGGGAAAATGGAAACCTTTTCGAGTGAAACGAAAAGTGTTCCTGACTCAAACGAGCACTCCAAACGCAATGGAACACTCCTCTCATCCTAGAAATGTATGAAAATGACAAAAAGTGGAGATGAGGCAACTCGGCTTCACAATCTCGATCTTCAATAGGAGTGGGTCTTCAAACAGGCTCTGATACCATGTTCGAAAGCACAGGTATTCCAATAGAGGACGAACACCTTCAATAACCACTCACATAACTAGATCAAATATCAACACACCGATGTTTTCACGTGGTAAAACCCCTACGGGGAAACATCCACGACCCCAGCCAACACGACCACTTGGAGCAGTTTATTAATGCAAAGAAAAAGATTACAGAGAGATTTTACAAGAGAGTTTCTCGCAATCGATAATCGGCAAATGACCCTCCATGCTCTTTAAATAGAGATCATGGACCAATCAGTCATTAAGCCACGGATCAATGGCCATTAAGATCTAGGAGAGTATGAACCGTCATATCACTCTATGTCGGGAACATATCATGATCGTCAGATTTCCTAACTACAAATGCATACTAATGCATACTAAAGAAACGCACTAGAAAACACACTTTTACCTAACGACACAATAGATCAAGTAGATCTTACTAACTCCTGAGTGTCTAAATATCCTAACAGAAACTATGCAAACATGGTATGTACAAGAACTTTGAAGAATATTGTTACCTTGACTTAGAAGACGAAATCGTGCTTCATCTTGTTTGACTTTCTTTGAGGGTTCCTTTTCTTTGGAAACTGTTACTTCGTGTGTTTCCTTCCTTTTCTTTAACTTGGGACAATGATTCATATTTTCGACTGTTGAAGCATTTTATTTTTGACATATTCTTTTCTTGATTTGGTTTCTTCCTTGAGTCAAACTTCTTCTTATTCCTGAATTTCTTGAACTTTGTTGTGAGGTTTGATCATCATCTTTCCTTTGGAATTTCTCTTTTGCACTAATCTTTGATTCTTCTTGTACACAACAAGTCCAAAGTTCTTCAAATGTGGGATACTCCTTTCTTGTGTTCATGCTTGCGGAAAATGCATCCCATGCCTTGGGAAGGCCATTGAGTACTATATTTTCCAGTTCCTTTTCTGAAATGATTTCTTCAATATCTTGTAGTTGATCTCTTAATTGATATATTCTTACCAAGTATTATGTTATGTTGTCATCATCATTCATTTTCATGTCATAGAGCTCATTCTTCAGACTCATTACTTGTTCAAAGTTTCTGACTGAGAAGAGGTTAGTTAGGGCATCGTATATCTTCTTAGATGAGTCAAGATGAGAGATGTAGGGTATCAAGTGGTCTTTTATAGAGTTCACTATGATACTCATGGCATTGATGTCATTGCTCTTGAACTTCTCCATAATTGCGACGTTCTGAGGTTCCTTCTCTTTTCCTTCTTCAAATTATGGTTATGCGAACTTTCCTTTCATGATATCCAACACTTTATCTTTGGCAAGGATGAGATCAATCCTTGTCTTCCATGCTTTGAAGTTAGAAGCCCCTTCTAACTTATTTTATGAATTCATAGAGTAAGTCATGACTTCTTTGACTTGGTCAACCTTTGACTTTGACCAAAAACTCAAACTTGACGTCTTATCTTGCTGAGAGTACCAAGAGGTGCGCTAGGCTAGGGCGCACTAGGCTATCCAGGAATTAGGTCAAGCTCTTCACTTAAGGTTCCTTAACAAGAGGGTTAGGGTTTCGTTGTTGCAGCAAAAACTTTGAATGCAACTGCAACTATAACTGAGAAAATCCTCCCAATCTATCTTCCAACAGTTAGAATTTCTGAAGATAGTGTAGGCCCATAACCTGTTAGAAATAATAGGTGTGCTCGTTTAACCATAGACAATCTAACAATATTTTCACCCAACCATAGGCCGAAGCCACCCCTGAGCACCTTAACCTTGACAGAGAGAATAATTCTGGAAGCAAACTTTAGGTCCAAAAGCCAATCAAGGTAGCGTACCACTCTCCAGAGCTAGTGTACCAAGCATAAATTCCAAACCATAACCATAAGAAAGTCCAAGCCTAAAACCGAAAATACTAGTTGTAGTAGTTGCAGTTGCAACTACTCTCCATACTTGCGCACTTACCAAATTTCTGCAATTGTGAGTTGTGTGTGTCCAAATGAGCTATGGCATCCTATATTTATACTTCTCTTCCTTAACAGTATGGGTTGATTTCTCTTTCTGGAGGCTAAAAACTCAATATTAATTATTTTATTTAGCCGACTTGTCTTCTAGGGTTATGTCCAATGCTTTAGGGTTTCTTCATGCTTCCCAGAATATTCTGTTCTTTTTAGGGTTACACGTGGAGGTTTAATACCTCCCGCAACTACCATAATATCAACAGTATTAATTGTAATGGTCTTGAGCACACATAGACCATTTTATCAGTAGCATCATCATAACCACACATGATATCTCATGACCACGCAGATCAATTCACGAGCATCATCATCACTATCAGTATCATATGATAACATCCTGGCATCAACATAGATCATCGTTTGTATCATATCTTGAGGCCATACTCTATCTTAGTAATCGAGCATGATGTTGAATAAGTCACATGTTGAACTCATTGCACTCAACAAAGTGTCTCGCTTGAGTCACCCACTCAACATAGTGATATAGGAATCATTCTTCTAATCCGTACATACGTCCTAGAAGAATAGTTGTCCCAACAAATGTTGAAATCCCCACAATGGGCTACAAGGACCATTCTTCTAATCCAAACCTATTTCCTAGAATAATTTTAGTCCTCCTAGATGTTGAAATACACACCATGGGCTACAGAGACCATTCCTATAGGAATGCCAGTCTCAGACTATTTTCTAATTAGGTCATATGTATCATAGATATCAATCTCTACCCATATGCATTAGAAAATATAAGTCATGTATCAACCACCCTAATCAAGATGTCATGTCCTTAGGGGGTGGACTATTCAACCTGATCGGGCCAATAATTGTGCCTCGGGAGAATATCAATCCTGAACCATTTTTCTAATCGAGCCACAATTTGTTCCTTAGGAAAATACCAGTGCATGATACATCAACAATCTGTCAACCTGGACCATTCTCCATAGGGAGAATGTTTGTCCACCAACAATATATTATGCCTAGACCATTCTCCGCCTAAAGAATGTCTTTCCACCATCACATTGACTACCCATCTAGTTGGAAATCATCTCCAACACTAGTGGTAGTCTCCATGGAAGTCAGATAGTAGCATATAGCTACTACAATTCCATCTAATAGAACACAACTATGTCTATCTATAGTAGTACACAACTATTGCCCAGTGGTACACAACCACTCCTAGTAGCACACAACTACTAACTAGTGACACACAGTCACTACCAGTGGAACACATCCATCATAATAGCATACAACTATTGTCCAGACACATACAGTCTCCATAACAATCAAATCATATCAATTGATATAATCCTTCATCAACAATGTCATCAGCTACCTTACCTCTAAGCCATACTAGCATGATGTGAATGCATCATATCTAAGCTTTACTGGTGTGATCTGGAGTATCATCTACATCACCTCTATTTCATACTAGCATGACATATCTAGCATGATGTCAATACATCATATCTAATTTGTATGTTACCTCTAAGTTGTACTCACGTGATGTAGATCAATGCCTCAAGGTGTCACCTCTAATTTGTATGATCATCTATAAGTCGTACTAGTATGACATATCTAGCATGATGCCAATTCATCATATCTAAGTTGTATGCCACACCTAAGTTGTACTCGCATGATTATATCTAGCATGACACGATCCCCCTGTATCATCTCTAAGTTGTATAATCATCTCTAAGTTGTACTAGCATGAAATATCTAGCATGATGTCAATACATCATATCCAAGTTGTATGACATATCTAAGTTGTACTCGCATGTCCATATCTAGCATGATGTGACTCACCAACATCGTCTCTAAGTTGTACTAGCATGAACATAACTAGCATGATGTCAATACATCATATCTAGGTTGTATGTCCACCTTTAGTTGTACTAGCACGATGCTCCTCAGGCCATTGTATCAACAACTCCAACCGTCTGTATCATATTTGAGTTGTACTAGCATGATCATATCTAGCATGATGCAAGAATCATCTATAAGATGTATGACCATATCTAAGTTGTACTAGCATGATACAGATCCCCAACTCACTGGAAGTCCATGATGCCACATATCAGTTCTCCCTCCCAACCGAGTAAGTCATCTCCTCCCTTTAAACCAAGGGAGAAATCTCCAAGAGCCCCAACTTGTCCCTCAAGTATGAAAACTTTATCTTGGACAAAGGATTCATCAAAATATATGCAGTTTTCTCATCAGTGGATATATACTGGAGAACCACTTCTCCTCTTTGGACTTTATCATGGAGAAAATAGTACTTGATCTCAATGTGCTTTGACCTATCATGGAACATCAGGTTCTTTGAGAGATTCACACAACTCTGGTTATCAAAATATATCACGGTCGAATCCAACACTTGATCAAATAGTCCAGAAACCATCTTACATAGCCACACTTCTTTCATACAAGCATCACAAGTTGCAATATACTCTGCTTCTGTAGTGTTGAATGCAACATACTTCTATTTTTTTTCTATCCCGTGATATCATAGCAGATCCCAAACCGAAACACAAACTAGAAGTACTAAATCAGTAAATCCATGCAATTGTATATCACTGTTTGAGACATATCTCAAACCATAAGTTATCGTCCCATGAAGATATGTCAAGATAAGCTTTGCAACTATCCAATGCTCTTGTCTAGGTTTCACCTGGAACTGGCTCAACATGTTGGTAGCAAAGAAAATTTCTATCTTAGTATTCACCAAATACATCAAGGAGCCAATTAACTGCTAGTACAGGGACGATTCTACTAGATCAAAATCAAAATCTCTCAACTTCCTCAAATTCATTACCATGGGAGTTGTCATGGATTTGTAATCCATCATCCCAAACTTATGAAGGATCTTTACAACATACTTCCCTTGTCCTAGGAAGACTTCACTATGCTTCTATGATACTTCTAATCCCAAGTAGTAGTGCATGCGACCAAGATCATTCATATCAAATTCAGTGGCTAGCTCCTTCTTACATTGGATAATGAGAGTCTCTGCACCTATTAGGAACAAATCATCAACATATAACAGTAGAATCACAGGTGCATTATTCACAACTTTGCAATAGAAATTTGGATCGGCATGACTCTTGTAAAATCTAAGTCTTGTCAAGTAGGTATAAATATGTGCATACCAAGCTCTTGGAGCTTGATTGAGTCCATACAAGGCCTTCTTCAATCTGCATACATGGGTTTCTCTTGGGTGTACCTCAAAACCTTGAGGTTTCTCTATGTATACCTCTTCCTCAATGACTCCATTGAAAAAAAAAGTTTTTACATCCATTTGATGTAAACTCCAACCCATGGATGTTGCTAGAGATATGATGGCTTTGATAGATGTATATCTGGAAACTGGAGCAAACATATCATCATAATATTCTCCCTCATGCTAGGAGAAACCTCTAGCCATAAATATTGCCTTGTATTTATTGATACTTTCATCCATTGCATGCTTTATCTTATAAACTCATTTAGGCACAATTTTCATACATCATTTTTCATGATTGATATTCTTCCATTACAACTTCCTTCTATTCTTTCTGCTTGACTGCTTCTTCAAAGGTGGAAGGTTCTGTAACTAGAATTTGGTTTTGGCTTCTTGCTTTCTCTGAAACTTCTATCTGGAGAACTATACTTCTCTGCATGATCTCACGAGTTCAAGTTGGTCTTCTCTTTTTAGTCTTATATTGGTGTAGATCTATGCGGTTCTTCCATGTATGATACAACAATCTTACATAGTAACTTATTTGGATCAAACAAATACATCCTCATGGTAGCCTCCATGAAATCTTGTAAGATAACCTGCCCGAGACAAGAACAATAAAATTATTTCCAGTATAATATAATTTTCATAAGAACATATCTATGGTAAAAAGAATGAACATAAATTTTATGGTGATCATCATAGTATCACCAAGATGACCTGCCCGGGACCAAAACAAGAAATATCTCTCTAGAGGAGATGTTAGTTCATTTTGCAAACAAGTACAATAAGCATCCATATCAATAGTATTCACATGCTATCAAGTATTCATTACATCTAGCAGTAATAGAAAATTTCAAAGACTGTTTTCACAATTTGTGATGTAGCAACTATCAACCTCAGTATGTGAAAATTTGAAACTTATCAATTTAATCAAACCTGGCACCTGAAGCCTCAACTGCTATGGAGGGTGCGCTTGTTCCTTTGAATGCACTTAATCCAATATTACTGCTTGGAAAAGGTATCTAGTACATTACCTGCAAACACACTCATGCTTTGCTATAATATATAACTTGAAAGACATATACAAGTGCATACCTTTGAAATCTTTGTAGCATCGTCCAACTTGTCTTCTAATATGAAACTAGATACCATCTTGACAAGGAGAGGTTAGAAGTTGAATTAGAAGGTTCAATGATTAGAACAAGATAGAAACTTTGAAATTTCAATTTTGACAACAAAATCAATTTGACCAGAAGTCATCCTTTGACTTTGACTTTAACTATTCAACCTTTGACTTTGACCAAAAATTCAAACTTGAAGTTTTTGTTGCTGAGGGTACCAAGAGGTGTGCAGGATAGGGCGCACTAGAATGTCAAAGAAATATTCCAAACACTTTACTATAGGTGTCCGAACAAATGGGTTAGGGTTTGTTGTTGCTGTAAAACCTTACTGCAACTGCAACTACAACTAGAGCTATAACGAGCTTGATAATGAACTTCCCAATCTACCTTCCAGTGGTTAGACTGTCTGAATATAGTGTGGGCCCATAACCTGTTAGAATAATTGATGTGCTCATTTTACCATAGACATTATCAAAATATTGTCACCTAACCATAGGCACGCATCCAAAGACCTGGGATTAAAATCCAATATATATTCAACACTCTTATAAAAAAGCAGTCCATACTTCTATATGTAAGTCCCCTTTCGAAAATTGCTTTGGGTATTTGTTTCCTTCTCCCTTGGATGTTGTATATGGATAACAAGGAGGAGTGAGGGAATGCATCACAAGAGAAGCACTTAAAAAGAATAAATTTATTGAAAATATTAGGTAGATCCATTTGCAAGTACATGAGATGTTGAAGAAGTCACATGAAAAGTGTAAGGCCCAACATGATCAAAACCTAACTGAGAAAAAATTCAAGGTGGCAGACATAGTTTGGTTGCAGTTGAACAAAGAAAGGCTACATGGTCCTAGTAATAAGATCAAGGCTTAGTGGTATGGTCCTTTTTATGTATTGGGTATGGTGGGTGATAATTCCTATAAAGTTAGTCTACCCCCATATATGTGAATTTACTCGGTAGTGGATGTGGAAAATTTGAAACTTTATGAGACTTTAATGTTGGATAAAGAAAATAAGGAGCACGTCCTACCTACCATAGAGGACTTAACACCATAAACTTAGGAAAAGTTGGAAAAAGATACAATTTTGCAGAAGAAGTCCATAAATACTAGACAAGGGAAGCCTGACCTTTGGTAGATTGGGTTGAAAGGATAACTTCCAAGCAAGGAAAAATGGTACTCTAGGGAGAAGTTAGAGGAACAATTTCCTCACCTCATTCAGTAAAATATTTTGGTGACCAAATTCCTCCTTAAAATGGGAGGTATGATTTTGTAATGTACTAGTTGTAATATATTATGCATAAACGAGAATATTTAGCAAATATCAATGGAACAAAAAAATATTGATAGATCAATACCAAAAATTATACCTGTATTCAAAGAAAGCAATTTCACTTGCCTCTTCGAGGGGGAAACCTCTAGTAGAGAAGATCTCTATTACAACAATTCTCAAGACAAAGTGTCTCATGCCTTCTTCTCTTATTTATACTAACTCTATCTTCTAAAGAACATTATAAAGGAAGATATTTGTAGAAGCAGAAGCTTCTATTAAGTATTCTTACATTGACTTGTTCACATTTATTAAATAGGCCTTATTAACTAATGTTTGCATTTATTACATGGAAAACATATTATTCTATCTACGTGAGGGGTTAGGGAGGTTATCTCCCTAACATGCCCTCCCCCTTGAAGAACAACCTTGTCCTCAAGGCTTGAGATGAGGAAATTATTGCAGAATGGTGGCGTCTTTTAGAGTTGTATCTTTTCCACTAAACTAAAACTTCCTTGATGGTGCATTGACGGAGACGACACTTGTGTTGGTCCAATACTGCTTGTGGTTGAAACCAAAGGAACCCTCTTCATCCAACTCAGGGAGATTGGTCTGAGTTCGACACTTACTTCCAGTCACTTTATTTAAGCATGAGATATAAAAGAAATGATAGAGTTAGAATGATTGGGTAGAGCTAACTGGTAGGCTACAAGCCCCACTCGCTTGAGAATTGTATAAGGACCATAAAATTTGGGCGCAAATTTCTGTCAGTGTTCAAATTTGAGTGAAGTATGCTTATGCAATTTATAGACAAAGAACCACCTAGTCCCCTTAAACAAATTGACGTTCTGAATGACCATGATCTTCTTGTTGCTTCATGCGATTTTGATCCATGACCAAATTTTCTTTGAGGGTACGAAGAATGGCCTCATGGACTTTAATATTTTTTTCAACCTCCTGAACCTTTGAGACACCTGAGATGTATGAGAGAATCGACGGTGGATTTTGTCCGTAGACTAATTCAAAAGGATTCATGTGTGTAGCTATATGGTAAGATGTTTTGTACCACTATTCAGCTAAGGGTAACCATTAAGCCCACTGTTTTTTTCGGTTTGATGCAAAACACCAAAAATATGCTTCCAAACATTTGTTGACAACTCCAATTTGACCATGAAAATCTGGGGATTATAGGTTGTGCTGAGATGCAATTGGGTTCCTTGGAGCTTGAACAATTCTTGTCAAAAATTGCTAGTGAAATTTGGATCTCGGTTAGAGACAATAGAATGAAGCATGCCATGAAATTTGAAAATATTATCCATGGAAATTTGAGCCACTGTAGATGCGGTGAACGAGTGTTGTAGAGCATAGAAGTGAGCATATTTGGAAATATGATCGACTACCACCATTATGATTGAATTATTGCCCGATTTAGGTAATCCCTCAATGAAATCCATAGAAACATCTCTCAAAATAGCAGGGGGAATCATATGTGGTTGGAGTGTGCCTGAAACTTATGTGTATCTCCCTTGTTGCGTTGACAGACCTCACATTCAACCACAAAGGTGCAGACGTCTTGTTTCATACCATCATAGAAAAAAGAATTTTTGACCCATTCATAGGTTTTGGTAAACCATGAATGCCCAGTTGTGGGTGAAGCATGAAGCTCAGAAAGCACCGTTGACTTAAGTTGTGACTTTTTACTTAAATCCAAACGAAATTTGTAGAGAAGATCTGTATTGTGCCAAGTGTACCCTGGAGAAGATGGAGAATGGTGTTGCAATTGTTGGATCAAGTGAGAAATTTTAGGGTCTTTCCGTCATTCCTGATGAACAACTTGGAGATAGTCTGGTACAATGAAGGAGAGGGAAAAGAGGAACCCTTCTTCTTCATACTTCCTAGAAAGAGCATCAAAAACTACATTTTCCTTTCCCTTCTTGTAAATGATCTCATAATCATATCCAAATAGCTTGGTCACCCATTTTTTTTTCTCCGGGGATGAAATTTGTTGTTCCAAAAAATACTTGAGGTTCTGATGATCAGTTTAAATTTGGAATCATTTCCCCAATAGATAAGGATGTCAGAGATCCACGACATGCAAAATATCTAACATTTCCTTTTCATAAATGGATTGGCCCAAATGTATCTCCAAAATTTATTTTCTAGTGAAGGCCAAAGGCTTGACATCTTGCATGAGGACGGCCCCAATTCCTTTCTCGGAAGAATCACATTCCAGTACAAAAGTATTTGTGAAGTTGGGAAGTGCTAGGACAAGGGTTGTGCACATAGTTTCTTTCAAGGCATGGAAGGAATAATCAACAACCGGAGTCCAAGTGAAAGCATTATTTTTAAGGAGAGCAGTGAGAGGGGTTGCAATTTTTCCATAAATCCGAACAAACTTTCGATAATAGCCCGTTAAACTCAGAAAACCACACAAGATCTTAAGAGTTTTAGGGTGAGGCCAATCTTTCATAGCTTCAATTTTTTTAGGATCGACCCTTAAACCATCCTTTCCAACAATATGACCCAAGTAATCCACTTTTGAGGCTCCAAAGGAACATTTAGATTGTTTGAGGAAAAGTTGGTGATGAGAGAGTAGATTGAGAATTTCATCCACATGGGCAAGATGGGTGTCCAAGTTTTACTATAGATGAGAATATCATCAAAGAAAACTAAGACAAAATTATGGAGAAAATGACAAAAGACATGATTCATGAGACTTTGGAAAGTGGAGGGAGCATTACACAGGCCAAAGGGAATTACCAAGAACTCATAGTGACCCTCATGAGTTCTAAATGCATTCTTGGGAATGTCTTCTTATTTCATACAGATATGGTGATAGCCAAAATGAAGATCACGTTTGGTGAAGTACTGAGCATCAATCAATTCACCCAATAGGTCATAAATGACCAAAATGGGAAATTTGTCGTTGATTGTGAGTTTGTTAAGGGCGCGAAAATCAGGACACATTTTCCAAGTACCTTCTTTCTTGAGTACTGTGACCACAGGATAAGAATAGGGGTTGGTATCAGGATGGATAACACCCGCTTCAAGAAATTATTGAGAAATTTTCTCAATTTCATTCTTTTGGGAAAAGGGATGATGATAAGGGAGAACATTGGGAGGAATATTGCCCGATTTGAGAGGAATGGAATGATCATGGACACCACGGGAAGAGGGAAGTTCCTCGAGAGTGGTAAAAACAACTTGGTGTTGGGAGAGGATAGATTGGAGGTAGGGATGCATAGAGGATGTCTCAACGACTTGAATGGAGTGGAGTTGGGAAATAATTCTAGAATGACCTTTTTTGAGGAGCATTTCCATTCGATGGGAACTGATGATCTCAGGGGAGCTTGCTATGTCTCCTTGGAACTTATACTATTGCCCCTCTTGTTGGAATTGCATGGTTAATTCCTTAAAATCCATGAGAATGGGTCCAAGAGTGTGTAACCATTTAGCACCCAACACAATGTCACAATCGCCCATGTACATAGCAAACATATGAGATTTATGGTGATGCTGATCAATTTGGAGCCACACATTTTCACAACGTCCCCCACATTCCATGGAACCTCCATTGGAAATTGTTAGTATCTAGATATTAAACATTTCAATTTTTCCTTGTTGTGCGAATAAGGTTATTCCCGTAGCACCGAGAAGTGTTATTCCAGCAGCACATGAGTCGGATATAGCCAAGAGTTAACATTGGGAAAATCTTAGTCTATTTTCATGTTCATTCCGGCAAAAATATTGGCCTGAGAGCCAATCTCCAGAGCCAGTGCACCTGCAATATACAACCATGGGTTAGCATCTATGAGTTAATCTACAATTCGATCCTCAGATCGACACATCAAGTCATAGCAAACACATTCAACTCAAGGAAAAACCACATACCAATCGTAAATCCATATAATTGTCAAACGCTTGATTTTAAGGTAGAAAATAAATGTGCATCTGTTATATGGTAAGTATAACTGGGTTTTGAATCATTTGACAGCTTGAAGGCATCAGGTTGTGATGCAAAGCCATGAGAAAAAGGCACAACAAATATTATTGTTGTTCAAATATCAAAGAGAAGCTTGGGGCTTAGTGACCAAAGTCTTTTCAACTGTGTATTAGGTAGTAAAGGAATCCAGTGCCACAAGTAAATTGAATATGCCTCAGCTCGAGAGTCCAAGTGTCAAATAAACGCCCCAGTATAAGATATAATTTGTACAGGTGCCAAGGAGAAAAAAACATTGATGGGCAGCTCAGTAATGAAGACCCAAGCGTAAAGTGACAAATCCAGGTGTCGAGAGGGTTGCAAGATGGCAGTTAGAGGATAAAAATTAAACAACATTCAACAAAATCTGGAATGCCCTTTGTTTGGAGTGGGAACTGGTCAGCTAAACGCCCAGGTGCAAGGGCCATTGTTGAAAGACAGAGAAAAAGAATTGTTGGTGAATTCAACACTCCTAGTTATCGATAACCAACAGTCCAAATTCGCATTCACAGAACACCAACATATGCCAAATCTTAAGTCAAATACACAAGTCAAGACCACATGGGAAATCAAGCGCTAAACGCATATGTCCATACAAGGCCATGGGGAGGTAGCCTTCAGGGTTTATGGATGTTCGGTCTATTGAAAAATCAAATGAGGCTTCTTTATGATGTGAAGGGTCGTTTCTGTTTGCATTCAATCAAGGATGAAGAAGCAAAATACAAACTTTTCAAAGTTCATTCTGTGCAATTTGGAGATAAGGGTATTCCTTACCTCAATGCTTATGATGGACGCATGATTAAGTTTGATGTTGGTAATGTTGTAATGGTTACCGAAGGTCGCAACAGAGGTCGTTTTGGAATCATTAAGCGTAGAGAAAATCATAAGCATAGCTCTGAGATTATTCATGTGCAATATGTTGTTGGTCAGGAGTTTGTGACCCAACAGGGTAACGTGTTTAAAACTGGAAAAGGCACAAAGCCTTGGGTTTCCTTACCCAAGGGTGAGGATGTCAAGATTTCCATCATTGAAGAGGCACTATGAAACCCTGAAATGCAATGAAGCTACAAGAAGTTGAAGGAAAGATACATGAACATGATCGAGAGCCCCCCTCGTCTAGTTCACAGCAAATGGGGTCAGTTACACAACTGCAATGTCCCTCATGTTACTCATACTGATTATCAATTAATTAATTTTTCTGAGGATGGTTTTGTTAGCCTGCTGACTAAATCTAGACAGACTAAAAATGATCTCAAGCTATCTATTGATGACTAGTTGCCGGCCCATATCAAGGCTGGATTTGATGAGAGGAAAGACCTCGTTGTGAAGAAAAAAATCGATGAAAATGGTCTACCTGTGAGGAGCAATAAGTCAAAGAAAAGAATGCATAGGCAAGCACCAGGGATTATAGCTATAGCTATCATGGCATCTCTCAAGATTATGATTCTAAAGGTAGTGGCAATAAACATTCAAGCAATATAAAGTATACTGACTAAAGGCAGAGACACTTAACAGTAGTCAAGGGAACATTTACAGGTGGACTGTCTTCCAGATTTTGAGGCAACTAAGAAGGCACAAGATCAACAAATCAACAAGCAGTTCCAAAATTCAAGGGAGTGAGTCATCAAGTGATTAAGTATGAATAACAGATGGATTACAAGTAGCAATTCTTTACAACTAATTCCAACATTCGAGAATATCTGGCAGCATGTTGCATATTTATTGTTTTTTATTTTAAGTGTGTAGTATCAAGTTTGTTAGAGAGAAATTAGTGATAGTTTATCTATCTATAGTTATATATATTCTATCATTTAGAGAAAGAGGGGGAGGGAGGCCCGAGAGGGTAAAAGAGACACCAGGGATGCTGGACTGGGATTCTCTTTATGATTGTAAAGCAGGGACTATTTCATTTGGCACTCAATGCTACATCCCTTTTGATGAGCATATTTTCTCCTCTAATCTTTTTCTTCTTTTTCTTACTTGTAAAACATGTTATCTCTGCAATGCACTGAAATTATCTTGTTATGTTGATAAGGCAGTGAAGATTTCACTATTTTCTTTCACATTTCCAAACTTGTTTTTAAGTACTTTGTTGTCTATTTCTGAATGACATTTAGGATCAGAAATCTTCCTATGTGAGTGAACAGATTGGACATTTGCATATTTCTTTCATCTTATGGTTTTATCTGCTTTATTAAATTGACTACCATTGACTAAGTAAGTGGGATCAGCCCTTGTTTACAATCAGAGATTGAATATTCTATTTCTTCATTTACTGTCGACACCTCCAACCTTTGCAAAAAACCATACACATTTATCCATAAGAACCAATGCAATAAATCAATGATGCCATAGCTTGCCCTTAACATTGAATGCAACTTTAGGGACTAACAAAAATAATGATTTGAAAATTATTGACTGCATGGATATAACAATTGACTTTTTGGGAAATGCAACGATGAATAAAATTATGGGTTCTAACACTGTCAATGAGGATGATGACTTTTTGATTCTTAATGTAATCAATTAACTTGAGGGTATGGGGAGAAGAGAAGCCAATGAGGGAATTAAGTGAAATCACCAGTTCAACTTCTGGTGGATCATAGGGTGGAGTCAGATCAACTGGTGGTAGTATCTCATCCATAGGGGAAACAATTGCGTCCTCTTCAGAAACATCCTGATTCATGGCCATAAAAAGCTTTTCTTCCTTACACTTGTTCCCTGGAAAATATTTGTCATCACAATTATAGAAAAGACCCTTGAGTTGGCGTTCAACCATTTTTTCCCTGGTTAATTTATGGATCTTGAGGGGAGTGATAGGAGGGGAGGGGTTGGTAGGTTTAGGGAGAGGAATAAAGGATGGTTTTTTGGTCTGGGAGGAGACAATATCTTGTGTTTCCTTGGCTCGTTGATTAACTTCCAACCACGTATGGGGGTATGCCATGAGAACATGGGAACATATTTAATCTTTTAGGCCACTGATAAAGAATTCCTGGAAGAAGGAATATGACATGCCCTTTGTTTTGAAAGCCAAGTGCTCAAAGGCGACGATACAGTCTTCCACTATCCCAAACTGCTTCAACTTGGTCAAACGACTTAAATGGTGGGTGTCATAATCAAAGAAATCATAAATCTTTGCAAAAAACTATGTCCAAGAAACATACCCTTGGAGTGCCTTTCTATGTCATTTCCACCATTGCTAGTGTTTTAGATCCAGATGTAGGATACCATAATGAATCTTGGCTAGATCATCAGTAATTCCATGCAAAGAGAAATAATGTTCCATTTGAGTGAGCTAGCCTGTGGGATTTGAGCCATCAAATTTGTTCACCCCAATTTTGGGAAGGCGTAGGTATCAAGGAAGGTGGGTGGAATGAAGACCTTGGTAATAGGAAGAGTCATTGTCTTCATGATAGGAAGGTTTTTCAGAAGAGGTAGGGTTCAAGGAGCAACCCATCAATTGGTAGAGTGTGTCTTTGATGTCTTTGATGTTAGCACATTGGTCTTAGTGGATCTAAACAGAGGAATTGAGCTTGCTAATGTTAGAATTGAGAGTCTTGATGTCCTCCTTATTTTGGAGGTTGTCAACAAATAAGGTATTGAGTTCTTCGGCATGGGTGGTGGCCATTTAGGTGGAGGAAAAAATGGGTAGGCGGGTCTACCCTTAAAATTTCTACAGGTGAGGGGTATCACTGCAGACAAGGAAAAAAGAGGAATAAAATAGGATAGGTGGCGAATAAGGGTGTCGGGAAGGGTGGGTGGGACCACAAAGGAAAATGGTGACAAGTGATAGGTACCACAAAGATCAAGTAAAAAAAGGGAATCCAATGGGATAGGGCCCAAATAAGGGTGTCAGGAAGGGGGTGGGGTCCACGAAAAAATAATGTATTAAAAATGATAGGTACCACGGTAATCAAGGAGAAGAGAGGAATCCAATGAGATAGGTCCCAAATAAGGGCATTGACGATACCACTATACTCATTTTTTTTACTCGTGCGGAGTTATACTCCGATCTAAATAATACTACAGTGTTGAAATGCCCAAATTCTTAACATGAAAAAATGTGTAGTAATTTCACAACCAGAATGTAGGAGGCAAGGTTGCACGACAATAGATCTTGTCTGTTCCCTTTTTGTTCTATTTCTATCCCAAGGGTTAGGGTTATCAGGGTTCCTACATACAAGGCTTTTCCCTGTGCTATAGCTCTCTTATATACGTGTGGGGTCGAACAATACTACTCGACTCAATATCTCAAGGCACCAACTGAGGAGGCTAGAACGTACCCTTAGTCGTACTACCTGATTACGTAGGTACTAGAGAGTATCTCATCGAGTATTGTTCTCGGTGGTACTATAACAATCAGGTGATCGATCAGTTGATCTATAGCGGGCTTCAGGATGCTTAGGCAAGTTTGTATACAGATGTTGTCTAATGCGCTACCACTCAAAGGGGTACAACAAGGGTTACAAGGGTGTCCGAAAATGTGAGCTTAAAAACCTCTTGTATTTCCTTCGTGTATGCTTCCTTGACCATGGATTTATGCATTGAACTCCAGATCACTATAGTTTAAATATGTTGGAACACGTCTCTACCTTGAAAAAAAAAATTAACCCACAATTTATGCCCAGGAAAGTGCTCAGATACCACTTTTAAGGTACCATATGTAATATATTATGCAGAAAGGAGAATATTTAGCAAATATCAATGGAAGAATAAAATATTGAGACGACAATACCATAAATAATACCTTTATTCAAATAAAGAAATGTTCGCTTGCCTTTTCAAGGGAGCAATCTCCGGTAGAGCAGAGCTCTATTACAATAATTCTCAATACAAAGATTATCATGCCTCATTCTCTTATGTATACTAATTCTATCTTCTAAAGAACATTCTAAAGGAATATCTTTCTAGAAGTGAAAGCTTCTATTTGGTTTTCTTACATTGACTTGTTCACATTTATTAAATAGGCCTTATTAACTAATGTCATCCTTTATTACATCGAAAACATATTATTCTTCCTACATAAGGGGTTAGGGAGGTTAGGTCCCTAACATATTTAGAATGGATCATTATAAACTTTTTCATATATCTTGGCACTTTATGGGTTGCAAAATTGAAGGAATTGGCTTGCAGGGTCCATTTTAGCGACAGATCCTAGTTTGGAAATTTGGGGTCAGAAATCGTCCATAGCCATTTTGAGGCATCAAACAAAATATTTTAGGGTTAAAACTTTGCAAGCATATCTTCTAGCCCCTTTATGTTGTTCTAGACACTGATACCTTTCCAACGGTGTGAAAATCACCTTAATCAAAGTTTGTATGCATAAGTTATGTCGCTCGTAAGTTGACCTTCCTTGTTGACCACCATGGGACCAAGTGGATTCCATGTCAACCCCAATTACTCACGTGTAGGGATAGCCATGTGTGGAATTTCAAGAATATTTTATAAATTCTAAAACCTAACACTAATTGAGGGTTGAGGCATGCAAAAACCCTAAACCTAGATGACTATTAGACTATCTTAAATACTAGGCCACTGGGAGGAGAAGGGTTTCCATTCTTTTAGCATGTACCCATTCCATAGTTGAGAAGAACATCTAGGAGTGGGATTTGAGAGCATAACAAAGGAGGAAGAATATTATGTAGTATCCATTTAGGCCACAATGTCAAAGACAACTCCATAGTGAGTGCCCATTTATTTGTATTTGCGTTTTCATAACTGAAGAAAAGAGAGCAGAGCATAGGCCTCACATTCTAGCTAGGTTTTCTCCCATTTCAGGTTTCCCAGGACACATCTTGTGTTCATTTGCTTGTTCTTTCATTTTCATATTTCAATAGTTTTCATAAATTTGAGCAATAAGCTAGTGATAATAAATCTAAGATATAAGGAAATAAACATGCATAATAAAATATTTCAGTGTAATACAACATTTGTTGTGAGGAAATATTCAAGTGGAATATCCATGACAATTTACAGATCAACCAGATTCAGATATAATAGTTTTATTGAGAATACTTTATTAAGACTAGTTTCAAGACTAGTAAAAAACCCTAACTACCATAGCCTGCAACTTTGAAAGTATATCAAATCAGAATCTGGAAAATTTAATACAATTTACTTTATTGAATCGCTATGCTCACTAAATATATCTAGAAAAAAGTTAGAGAGAAAATGGTGAGATGACTCATTTGAAGGAGCCAAACCCAAGGATTGTTCACTCTTAAACAAAATGTTATGTACCATATACTCCAATTAGAATAAAAATAGCAAGAATAAGTAAGTGCATGGTTTGAGAGTGATAGAGAGCTAATGACTAAGAAGTCTCTTTTAGGGGGAAACCTCATATTACCATATATCAAATACACAAGACAAGATGTTTCGTAAAATAAATCTCATTTATTATAAATAGGAGATAAAGAGGACATGATGTATCTTACACTCTAGGATGACCTAACACTAATATAATAATAATGAAATAAGGTTAGGACCCTAACAATAATACATTCCCAACTATAATTTTTGAAACAATACAAGGAGGGTGGCTCATAGGGGGAGAAAAAGAAGAGACATGGTTCTTTGAAGAATCATTCTTCCATAACAAAGCAAGAGGGAATAAGGGGACTTAGCTAGGTATAGAGCACGAAAGAGGAGAAGCAATTGCTATAGGAATTTTGGAACATACCACATTTTCCACATTGCTAGATTGCCCCATAGTGAGTAAATTTTGTGTATTTTGCACTATATCAACTATACCAATAAAAAAGGTTGTCTCTCTCCTTTGATGTTGGGGTTTTCCTTCTAAGTATTCTCCAAGATAAATTATTGTGGTGTGTTTATGTATTCCTTGGTATTCCCTTAATTATTTGTGTGATCTAGTTTCTCAGTTTATCTTAATGATTGTAATTCTTGTTATTTCTTAATCAAGAATTCGATACGTATGAATGAAATGTGTTTTCTCACCCATAAAATTACTATGTGGGTAGTAGAGATAAATTATAACCATTAATTTAACAAAATTATAAATTATAGGTTTGTTATTAGGGCTTACAAAAATAACAGTATATGATTACTTCATGATTTTAAAAGAAAATCTAAAATTTAAATTTTAGAAAATATTTTTCTACAAATTTTGTTGTAATTTAAATGTTTTATTTATTTATATTTTTGGCCATTTAAAATAATTGCAAAGGAAATCCCTATTTTTTTATTTGATAAGAATCATTTTGCTTATTTGAACTATAAAATCACATTGCAGTAAGGGTATTCAAGGGTGGTAAATCTGTTTTTACGTTAAAAACAACGATTTCAACAAACTAAAATTATGATTTTAACAAAGATTTTACATTAGATTTTAGTGATGAAAAATTAGAAAAAATAAAAAAACATAGAATGTTTAACCTTCTCCATAAATTAGTACGTTAATATGTAGTTGAAATTTATGTTAGTCTAGATAGATCCATTTTAACACCGAATCTATCATACAAAGTTTTCACCTCGTGAGACTTAATCCCTCTAAATGAATGATATATATATATATATATATATATATATATATATATATATATATATATATATATATATATATATATATTATGGTCATTTTCAAAAGAATAAGACTCCTTTGATTATTCTTTTTCATCTTTTACCCACAAATTCTTTCCAAAAAAAATACTTCTATTCCAAAAACATATTCTTACATTTTCATCTCAAAACAATATATTTACTTAAAAGATAAAAAATGATCTAACTCCATGCATCTAGCAGCCGATTATAGTTGAACATACATGTCATAGACCAATTGTTCATTTATAAATTCTTGGTCAAAAAAATTCCCTGGTTCAAGCTCCAGAGCCTCCTTACAAAGTTGATCTACCTTTTGGTTCAATTCCCTATAAACGTAGGCACAAGAGAGCCATTCCAACTCGCCCAACAACTCCCAAATTCTTCTCACTAAGGGTTGCAACCTTGCTACTTGAATTTGAACTTTACCTCTAACCCAATCCACTACCACTTGTGAGTCTCCAAATATTTGTAATTTTCTTAAATTTAAAGAGGTGGCTAGGAACAATAATGCCCAGATTGTGGTTAGTTTCACCTTCATATTTGATCCCCTGCCTATAGTATACTGTATTTTGAAATGGTTTTCTGTAGAAATGTATAAAGCCACCCCGACTACATAATGAGGGGGATGGCCTTGACTTGCCCCATTGAAAAAACTCCAAGGGGTATCCTCAATCAGCTCTGGCATTGTTGAGATACACTGTTTTTTCTTTTTTAGATCTCTTTCTTGAGCCTTATTGCCATCTTTGAGATCAAGTTTACCACCACCTCCATGGCAATAAAATTGGTTGGATTCCCCATAGCCTGAATGAGCTCCTTCCTTGTGTGTAATTTCCTTCGATGTCTTTATTTTCCATATATTTCTAAAAGGTGAAATCTGGGAAGGGTATTGTTTGCGTTGTTCCTCTAAGTGGCCAACTTCATGGCACCCAAAGCACCAGAACCATACCTTTCAGTAATATGTCCTTTGAATCCAGGTGAAACCTTGCCAAACCAACTCAATTTCCTCCTGTAAGCCATCCCACATGTCCACCTCAACTGATACCCAAGCCCATCGACAATCCATCTTAGTGTCCCATTCTCATTCCAGATAGCATAACTTCCCTATTTTATTCCAAAAAATCAATGGAAGATTGGGAAATATCGCCCAAATCTTTGTTGGGACCAGAGGGTTGCGTGTTGGATTGAAGGAGACTAACCACTCCTTAAGGACCAAACCAGAAGGTCCTCGACCCCAAATCCAACTGAAAATTTAGTTCATATCCCTCTGGAGTGGAATTTGAAACAAATCCACCCTTTGGAGAGGGTGTGGAAACTAGATCTGTACCCTAGAATGCCAAACCAATTCCCATCTATCCATTTACCAAGCAAATTCGGGAAAAACAACCTTACCACATAACCACCCAATGGTTGTTCTACCCATTAAATTAGGAATCTTGTTGAACGAAATGTCGTCCCCTACCACCATTTTTTTCCTTTGTTTACTTGCTTTCCAACACTTTGATTTTGACTTCCTCAGAGGATTGGGCACAACTTTTTCCTCACCTTTCCTATCTCTAGCCTAAGAAGCACACTTGTAACCTTTCATAACAAAGGGATCACCTTTCCTAACTTTGGCTTGAAATGCACACTCGTCACCTTTCAAATATGGAAGATTAGTGGGAGGGGAGCTTATCCAAGGCACACTAACACATGCATGTGTCGACTCTACCTTCTTACCCTCGGGATAGGAGTCTCCATTGTTTGTATGCGTAGGAAATAAAGGCACTGCCACCCTGTGATCTGTAACTCCATTTTCATAAATTGCATGGGGATCCAACAACCCATGATGGCTCAACGCTTGAGATCAACTATCCATATGTCTTCGTACAAAGTCCTCATCGGGTACAAATACCTCTTCTGAAAATCCCACCTCACCATTGTAATCAACCTTGTCAGATCTACCTTATGATTCCATTTGCCTTGGGATTTGATTCAATACCTTACATGTGACCATTTTATCACCATCCCTTTACCTTTTAGTACATCTGAAACAAATGCTTACGCATACTCTACCAGATCCGTCATCATCTGCAACATTTCCAGAGCCGAAGCCGAACATAGGTTTCAAAGAAATAATGTGTGAGTTGTGTGTGTGCACACGCGTCATGTGTTACTCATCTCCCTCGTATTCGAAAATAGAAAGCATCTATTATTATAATAATTTATTTTTTTTACTTTCAATTATTTTATCTCTTTCTATATAAAATTGATATAAAAATATTTTACTTAAAGTGGACATTGAATTATTTTATTTATGATCGACATTGAAATATTTTATGTTATTGATATTGTTTTTAAATATCATATGTTAAACTTCATATTAAGCATAAAAGAAATTACACATGTCCCAAAACCCAAAATCAAATACAAATAAAAATACATAATATTATATATTTAAATTAATATTATTTTTTTTTGTTAATAATAATAATAATATATTTTAGAGTGAATAAATTGAACATAAAAATGGTAAGAAATCCTCGTTGAAAGTATCATCCTAAAAAACGTAGTTTAATTGACGATGGCACCACATAATAGGTTATGAAAAAGGCCTTAAGTCACATTGAAAACATACTTAGTAATTTAAATTATATATATATAAGTCTTAAAGTGAAAGTTGATAATCCTCGAAAGTTGATTTCGTTTGATATCACTTTATTGGCTTTACTAAAAAGTAGATACATGAGTTCACTTATGGACTAAATTGCAAAAACTATGTTATCAATATACAATTGATTAATTGGTTTTGTCTGAAATTCTATATGAGTTTTCTTTTTTAATGTTTACTTATAATTTTGCTTTACTTTTGTCAATTCTGGTTAAAAAGAAGAAGATATAACTATTACAATATCTTTATGAAAACATCATCTTTTGAAATTTGTCATCTTAAACGATTTTGACTCCACGATGTATCATTGTTTGCCATGTATGTATTAGGGACATGCCTCCATCTCCATATGATCTAGAGTTTCATATGACCTAGAGTTGGTTGACATTATTATAACAATGGTGGTCACAATTGTGCTACTTTACACATCTCAAGGTGCAAACCAAGCACAATGTTGTATATATCTCTATTATTTCCCTTCTTTTTTTCTTTTAATCAACCTCTTTTAGAGTGGAATCACCACCTCCACCACTTCCACATTGTTTATTGTCACCTCTACTTCTGATTACAAACATGAAGCATTTGCTTCTGTTTAAAGAGAATTTTGGATCATTAATAGTTATTTAATCTTGGACCATTAATGGTTATTTCATAATTTGATGTTTTATTGTTCATATATCATGCATTCTACAATGTGTCGATGTGTGTAGGTATTGTTGATCCTAGTCGTTCAATAACTCAAGCTTCAAATCAGTGACATGGCATGATATTGGATGATGAATTACAATTCTTGTATGTTTTTTTGTACTGTATCGAATATTTTTCAAGGAAACAAACAAAATAAACACTGATATGTACACCATCTCGAACCCGTTTGATGGTGGCGTTGACCTTGGGTTAAGCGAACACACCATGAGTGAGTGGGGTGTGTTTAAGATCTTAAATAGAACTTGCATAAAACTTTTTATTCAACAACCTCCCACATCACAAAGAAAATAATAATAATAATAATGATACTAATAATAAATGATTTATAATTCATTGGCTGGGTCTAGTCATTCAGATATGATTCACAGTGATTTTTCTTTCTAGATGTTGTCTTTGTCATTCTCTTTCTTTTTCAATTTTATCATTGTCATTATCTTAAGTAAAGCAACATTCCAAAAAAATTAATTTGTTTAATAAATTAGAAATTATCATTATCTTGCTTAAAACAACAATCTAAATAAAATCTATTTGTTTAATAAATTAAATAAAATAGTTATTAAAATCTCTCACTATAATTCGAATATGAAATTCACATTAATGATGAAACAAAGATAACACAAACTACTTCTTACCTCATCCTACATATCTTTTTTCCTATATGGTTATCCCAATTCATCTAATATAATAAGTTAACATAGTAAAAAGAAGAGCCCATAGATACACATGATACCACTTTTAAAAGCAAACATGCTTTTATCAAATATTAATATAAGTAAAAATAATAATAATCATGACCGTCCCCTCCGGGGATGTTTCTTCTTTACTTACCAACCATGGGTTTTGTAAAATTCTTTCAACATCCACGATCCCACTTCCACTTATATTCATGCAATTAATTATATCCCTTTATCTCTATGGGAGTGGAGTGAATTGTATATATTAAATATCGAATGAGTTACAATAAGTGTGTTTGGTTAAAAAGCGCACCACCGAATGACATTGACCAACGGAGTGGAGTAAAGCAAGGGAGTGCTTCTTTTTCTTTACAATTGGTCCCCTTCTTAAGTCAATATCTTTTATTTTTTTCCCTATTCTTATTCTTCTCTTTTTATTTTTCTAATTATTTCTTTTTCACCCCCACCTTTTCTTTGTTTCCACTAAACGCAAGTCACAAAATTCAATATTCTTTGGCTGGTTTGTTCGTGCACGCATGGGATCGCCAAATGTAGAGACACTTTGTTTATCTAGAGTACATGCCTTTTACCAATTCTGTAGCTCCTAAATTAAGATTTGTTTGTATGTGAAATGATATGAAATAAATAAAGGCAGAATAAAGCGGTGTTGCTAGCAAATCTAAATTTGTCGTACGATTAGAAGGCAGCGGGGACTAATGATGTTATGCGTGCGTAGGAGGCAGTTAAAGTTAAAGTGTGTAAATAAGATATGCTTTCTTTTGTTGGATCGAAATTTAAAAAGTAAAGAAAAGGAGATGCTTGGGATAGAGTTGAGATTGACTAAAGGGTTTCATTTTATGAAAAAAAGGAAAGCAGATACTTTTGATAAAGGAAAGTGATTATCGAATACAGCAATATGTAAGTATGTCAAAGTCCCCTCTTTTACATACTTGGGAGGTACACGTGTCACGCGTACTCTGCTTTTGCCCTCTGCGTCGCCCGCAGATATTCCGGTAATGTTGAGATACATTTCGGTGGATCCGACGGTCCATTGCGACCAGATTCCTGTTGGAAGCGCTGTGGCCGTCTGATCCGTTAGACTTGTGGGGAGCTATGGGGTTTTGTCGCCGTCAGTGGAAGGGCCCAACAGCCGACTTCTAAAGTCGCCGGGCTCTCGCAGCACGAGGTTTTCGGTAAAGGCTCCGCGCTTTGCAGGGATCTGACGGTGCCTGTTCTGTACGATGCATTGCTATTGTTTGAAACCGTCCGATCAGATTAGTGACTTTTATTCGGCTTGATCATTTATATCGTGACAATGGCGAGGGTTTGATGGAAGCAAGAACTGCGTCGCAGAAGGATTAGGAGACGTTTTATGGAATAGTTTCGGATCGATTCGAACTGTAGCTGTGCGTGTTTTCTTGAGGTTTTTGTGAGTATTTTGATGCCCGGAATAGGTAATTTCGTGTCAGTTTAGACACCGAGTTTGATGAAAATCTAGTCTTGACAGTATTTTGAACTGAGCTTTGGATCGCCTTCCGTTGAATCCGGGGTTTTTT
>ML781565.1:358327-411776 GCA_009831015.1 Picea engelmannii
GATGAGAGAGGATGGGGAAGAAATGCTAAACCTTATTCCACCTCACTGGGATACTCTACCTTCCAAAACATCCCTCATGTCCCACCCAACCCATCCTTATGGAAATCCATCTGGAACACAAAAACCATTCCCAAAATAGACCTGTTCCTTTGGACTCTCAGCCACAACAGTATCCAAATAGGGGAAAACCTCCAAAAGAAAGGTTGGGAGGGTCCCTTCAGGTGCCCCTTGTGTCAGCAAGCTGAGGAAACCTCTGATCACCTCCTCCTTAACTGTAACTACTCAAAAGAAGTTTGGAAGCTGGCAGTTGGGTTGCAAAAGGAACTTCCCCTCCCCCAAGACATTCACTCCCTCCTCCATTGCTGGACCAAACTTTACCCGTTCCAACTAAAGAAGCAAAGCGTTGCCTCGAGGCTTTGGCAAGCAATCCCAAGATTCATCCTTTGGGGGCTCTGGTTGGAGAGAAATAACAGAATTTTTCGAGAAAAGGAAATGAGGGCTCCCATAGTAAGCGCAAGGATCGGATCTCTTTTTAGCGAATGGGCTAGCGCCCATCGCCAATCTAATTACAGTAGGGAGATGGAAGAGCAAGAAGAGATCTGGAGAGGCCAATTCCAAATTCAAGAGCAAATTGGGAGCAAAGCCAAAGCTACAACCCAAGAACACTGGGAAATAAGGACAGAAAAGAGCGAATTCGACAATTGGAAAAGAGAAAGGAAAATTCACATTCTGTCTTTTGACGGAGCCTCAAAGGGAAACCCAGGTCAAGCAGGAGGAGGAGGTATAATTGTGAAGCCAAACGCAGAAGTCATGGTGCGATACGCGATTGGTCTGGGCATCGCCACCAACAACCATGCAGAAGCAATGGCACTCTGGCAAGGCCTGTGCCAATCCAAAAGCAATGGAATCTGAAACTTGATTATCATAGGAGACTCCCGCCTGTTAATCCGAGCTATAGCCCACTCTAAAGAAACCCAAAGTGCAAAACTCAATAACTTGCTGGTCAGAATACGTCTGCTCCTTAAAGGATTCGACTCGTTCCAAGTGTTCCATGTTCTAAGGGAGCTGAACAAAGACGCGGACGAGGAGGCAAATAGGGGAGCTGCGCTAGCACAAGGACGAATGATCATAAACGACCAACACTCCACGGTGGATCTACCATGACCCGACCTCACGCTCAATAGAAAACCCATGCAAGTGGCAAGAAGGAGATAGGAAAAGACAGTGCCAGAACTCACCCAATGATAGTATGCGAGACTGAGCAACTCAGGCAGAGGGAGACCAGGAAATCGATTCACATGCAAAAATGAGACAGCAAGATCGCCCCCATACCTCTTGGGGATTACATCGACGGAAGAAATGATGAAAGACTGGAGAATAAGCATAAATTCGCTCGCGCCCTCAGTCCAGGAGCAGAACCATTCTAAGGCGCGGAGAGAGAAGAAGGAGAATTTTCAGAGCACAAGAGCAAGAGGAGAAGAGATGGCCGCGAGTTCCAGTCAGAATCTCACTGTAGAGGAGTGATTGAAGCAACTTGATGATACGCTGGAGAAACTGAAGCAGACACTCTAGTTTCAACTTGACTTTCTGGAGAACCTTGACACGGAAGCAGGCAGGCGACTTGAACAATTGGAGCAGGACATCACCACAGTTAAAATCGGATTCTCTGAGGAGCTTGACAAGCTTCACCAGGAGCTGAAAAGCCCCCAAGATGAATTTGAGGACATAATCGGTCAGCTTGAAAGCAAATTATCCAAATTAAACATCGAATGGGGGGAAGGCCCCAAAAAGTAGTTAGCTTCTTGCTCTGTAGCACCTTGATCGGTAGGGTTTTCTGCCACTTCAAGTATCTTGGCATTTTGTATAGAAGCCAAGGCTTTAAATAAGTCTGGTTTCAGGTTTCTGAACTGGTTTTAGGGGTGTTATGTCATCCTGGCACTTACATCAATGCATCTTAGCTTAAAGTAGGTAGCAGCTCAGTGAAGCCCTGCCAGTATGTAACCGATTAGTGGCTAGTCCACAATTAATATAAAACCGCTAAACGTTTTCGTCAAAAAAAAAACAACTATTTCTTTTTAACATTTTTTAAATTCATTAATTAATTACTTTTTTCCAATATTAATTGACCATTTATTCTATGTATAACAACTATTTCTTTTTAACATTTTTTAAATTCATTAATTAATTACTTTTTTCCAATATTCTAAGCTTATGAGTAATTCCTTAATAATGGATTAAGTTTACATTCAAAATGTTTCAAAAAGTGGAAAAAGTTATAAAATTTATACAAAATTTAATTTCAAAAATCTAAAAAATATACTTCAAAATATTTAAAAATATATATAATTAAAACAATGTTAAAATATATAAAATTAAACATCACATATCCATTTTATATACTATTTCAAGTTTTAGTATTTAGTGTTATTATTTTAGTATTTTTTATATGTTGTTAATTTTTAATAGCGAAAATATTTTTATGTTAGAGATTTGTGTTTTTTTTTACTTTTTGAAAGTGATAAAATAATTTAGTGGTCAATTGACAATGATGATAACTATCTATTCTCAAATTCACACTACTCATTATCATAAGGGGTAGACTTTCAGTCCTCCTTGATGTCTTTGAGTCTTGAGTTGTTAATTTATTTCCTTACATCCAAGGAAGACGACCTCTAAGATAATAAAAAATAGTTTTAAATCGTACTCTAAAACCGAAATATGGTTTTAACCTATATAGTATTTGCAAAAAACATCATCACCCCTTCTCTCATGAGGAAGATTACCCAGTGAAATCATGTTATTTCTTTTAACATTTGACCTTAATCTCATACATAAAACCAAATACTACCCTCAATTACAATTTAACCTTTTACAAAAAAAAAATATTATTAAATATATTTATTATATATTTCATTTCTTAAAAAAATAAAATTATATATCTCTAATATCTCCTATCTTTTTTTTTTCAAATTAGTTTATATGATTGTCTCTATTTTAAAGATTTAAATTTCTCTATATATGGATGGTTATGGTGTTATTTACCTCATCATTCCAGTAATTCTACCTTGAATTTTATTTTTTCCTATTTTAAAAGTGCTCCACCAATTACCCAGCGTTATAAACATGGGGAGTCCAATATACTCCACCAATTCTCCAGCTTTATAAACATGGGGAGTCAAATCTTTAGTACAATAGTGAAAATGGTTTTGATGTGATCTGACACATTCAACATGGAGGGGTCCAACTCCAACCACCAGCAAAAAGAAGGAATGCATTTCTAAAACTTCACGCCTCGACATGAATGGTTCATATACCTTTCATTTTCATTTCTGTTAAAGATAAAACATGTTTATGACGTCATATTTAGTTTTATAGTCGTGCTGCTCTACAATTGTAAAGTTTGCCACTAAACATTTTATGTCGTGTTTCTAGGGAGCAACTCAACTAAAATTAAAGGTGATGTAAGTGCATTCTTGAAACGTTTTAAGCACAAGACACAAGTGTGACCAATTTTTTTTTGGCATAACAAAGTTTGATAAACATGGAGGGAAATGTAGAATGACAATGAACAGTTAGTGCTAAGAGGACGGAAAAATGTAATAGAGAATAACCAACAAAGCAAAGAAACCAAAGTTAGTGGTTCCAAAATGAGAAGAAAAGGAATGTGAAGAAGGTGATGTCAAGGTAGTATAGTAATTGTTTAATAAATGGTCATTATAATTTATGCAATGTTTTTTTGTTTTTTTTTGTTGCTCCTGGAATGTCGAGGCCAATGTTGTTGGGTATTTGGCTATTTTGTGCTAGCAGGTTTTCTTTAAATTCCTTTGCACTAGTTTACATCAATGAGTTTACTAAGGATGTGCCATTTAAAAATGTGGAAAGACATTCCTTGCTAAGTTTTCCTTGGAAAAACGTAAATAAAATGCAAGTAACTTATGCTTTCATTTATAAAAATAAAATACACCAAAACCTAAGGGGAATGATGGACAAAGAGGCATGCCATACAAGTGGCAAAAGCCAAGTGTGATGTCAAGTCAAAGATTCTCTATATACAACCCCAAAAAGGAGGAGCATGGAACATTTATAACATTGTTGTTCCATTTTTGTTTATTATCTATTCTCATTAATTATTTTTCCTCATTGTGTTGGAGCTCTCACATAGATAATGTTGTTTTGGCCTTATTGAAAACTACTAGATCCTATGCATTGGTGAGAAATAGAAGCAAGGGACTTTTTAAACATGGTAAGCACTAGTCTTGTTCTCTGTAGAGTAACAACTGACAAAGAGGACTTGTAGCTTTGATATGATTGATATCCATAGGGAGTGCTTGATCATATTGTGAGCAAGAAGGGTCATTTGTGGATTGAATGATCCATGAATGCTTTTATCATGATTGGACCAATAGGGTTTTAACATGTATACTTGTTTAGATCTTGTTCGACTAAGGATGGTTGTTACGTACTGGTTATTTTTTCTAATGGATTCCTTGGGGATGAGGATGAGTGAATTACTCTTGTCACACACTCTCGACTTAAGGATGGATGGATGGATTTGCAATATATGAATCTAAAACTAGGTCGTAAATCCTCCAATGGATTCCTTGGGGATGAGGATGAGTGAATTACTCTTATCACACACTCTCGACTTGGGATGGATGGATGAATTTGCAATATATGAATCTAAAACTAAGTTGTAAATCCTCCAATAAATTCATTGGGAATGAGGATGAGTGAATTACTCTTGTCACACACTCTCAACTTAAGGATGACTGAATAAATTTGCAATATATGAATCTAAAACTAGGTTGTAAATCCTATTAAGAAATTCATTGTAGAAATTTTACCAAAAAAATAAGTATTTGTCCCATATGAACTAATGATTTATTTGTAGTAAAAATACATTTAACTATTACATTAGTTATGATATTGATGCGTGCATGCTCAAATATATATTCTTGTTTTATTACATAGTTATGATATTGATGCGTGCATGCTAAAGATAAAATCCATGGATAGGTTATGTATGTTATAATTTAAGGGTTTTCATTATTGTGTAAATAATTTTGAAAAATCCCATTGAAGGGAAAATGGAATATCTACATCACACGTCAAAGGGATGGGTGTATAGCAAAGTGGTATTTGGTGTAAATAATTTTGAAAAATCCCATTGAAGGGAAAATGGAATATCTACATCACACGTCAAAGGGATGGGTGTATAGCAAAGTGGTATTTGGAGATAAACCTATTTGTTGTGTATCTATGTAATTGATTGGATATTAGTCATTCCTAGAAATTTTGCTAAATGTAAATCTTGAGCCAAGTCTAAACATTTATTTCATTAACTATGAAAACAAAATTGTTTTCAAGTATTTTACTTAAAAAAATAGATATTTAAATTTATTTATTTTTCTTTTATGAAAATGAATATTCAATCTATATTTAATAGAAAATTTCTTATTTTAAAATTTTAATTCAATTTTCTTTAAAATAGTAAATTAAAAACAATAATGAATATTTTTTTGGAGTGTTTTATTAGTCCTTGTCGTAGGCATAGAGGGACTATAGCGATCGGTAATGCGTTGACTACATATTAGTTTGTCCTTTGACTTGAAATATTTGCAGAATACCTATTGTTGGAGCCATGGAATTAAAATCATATATTTTTATATAATAAAAAGTCACATATATGTACTGATCTGATTGGATAAGAGATTGGAGGTCTTATTTCCGCCTTCGTTATTCCCAATGTACTATATGGAAACATATCCAAAGTTTTTCTCGTAGACATTATCTTTTAATCAGATATTTTTCCTCTATATTGCTTGAAGGTCGATTAATGTTAGCATTAGTTCAAATGTTTGTATTAGCATTTTCTTCTAGGCGAATATATCCTTAAGTTTTCATATGTACTAAGCATATTGAAATGTTTTGATATCCAAGCTTTGTAGTGATTGAGAATTCCAAAGTTTATAACGTCCTTGGCGGATGTATATTTGTTGAAATGTATTGACACTTATTCCGAAATGCGTCAATAGGCCTGACAGCGTAAATGTTTACATGACGTGACGTCCTCCAACACCCCTGAAAGCATAATTTTTTGCATACCGCGAGGTCCTTAGACAACCTGGTAGTCTTAAATGTTTATGTAAATACGCTTCTCGCAGTACATTTTTCCTCGAAATTTTCTATACAGCTACAACGAATTTGCAGTCTTGTTTGTCCACCGCCAGTTCGACAAACATTGTATGTTTCATCTTTGTTCTGCCATTGAAGCTACACACATTGTTTACTGGTTCGGTGAGTGCTTCTTCTTCGCCAGTTTGTCAGTTGTTGCTTGTTATTGTTTCGCTCTCGATTCGACCTACGCTTCTACATTTCATCGTTTCAGAGTAAGTTTCCATGCCATAGTTTCATTTTGTATTCCTTGTTTGTTGTTCAGTGTTTGTAGTTTGCAAGTAAGAATCTTTGCTTATTTGTAGTTGCATGTTCCTTGTATGTTTTCGGTTCCTTCTGTGCCTAGGCTGCAATTTCGTAATCGTTGGAGATACATATGTTGTTCACGAGCTCGATGGTTCTTGCTGGTTCGTGGGTTGCTGATTCTGTTTGTTTGGTTAGGGTTTGCGCTCTAGGGCCCTGGAGGTGCAGTTCGGCCTGTTCGTGCTTTCTCGTTGCTTTGGTCCTTGCTGTTTTCTTTTGTTTGATTTGGCCTTGCAGGGTTGGGGTGAAACGACGGTGGTTGGAGATTTTTTTTCTTTTTTCTTTTTGGATTATTATTGTTTTTTTTTAGCGCTTTGTGGTGTTCATCCCCTGCATCCACGAGTTGACATGCAGTTGTATTATTTGACATGTCTGCCAAGGCCGATATCTGTTATTCTGTGAGATTTTGCTAGTGCTCCAGTCCTTCCATGAAAGAAAATAGTTGCATGCAAAATTGTTGGAGGATTACATGTGAAGTTACAATATTCGTTGTTTTTTTGTTGGAATAAATCATATGTGTGTAGGCTACATTTATAAACCATGTATGGTCAGATGTGCGGATATGACATTACATGTTCTTTCTCCTCTACATAGACTGGTGTGCACACGATACAATTTGTGTTGTGCTTGAGATATGATATGTGCAACAAAGATTCTGCAAGATTATATTTTGATGTCTGGAAGCATGTCTGGGTGGTTTGCCACGGAAAAATGAGAACTTGTATCATGGACACAACCGTCTGTGTAGAGGATAAAGAACATGGTTAAAGGGCATGTCTGGATAAATTGCCAGGGAAAACCAAAAATCGTTTAGCTGCGGCCATGCAATTGCATGATGTTTTGTGCCTTGT
Source organism: Picea engelmannii (assembly GCA_009831015.1). Lineage (NCBI taxonomy): Eukaryota > Viridiplantae > Streptophyta > Pinopsida > Pinales > Pinaceae > Picea > Picea engelmannii. The sequence continues at coordinate 365,656 of ML781565.1, forward strand.
AATATATTTTGGCCAGGGAAAACAAATCTACACGTTTACAGCCATGGATAGAGAAGCGCAAAGGTTCATGTTTCTGCCTTTATAGACTGTTCGTTCAGTCAGTTTTGCTGTATGTACGTATTTCTTGTTCTCCGGTGAATACCAGCTTCCATTGATGTTCATTGAATTTTGTGCATTCCCACATTCAAACAAACAGAGTGGCTGGAGAAAACGAGGGAGTCTTGACTGCATCGGCTGAAGAGGATATAGAAAGGTGCATGCTTGTACTGTTGTTTCATATTGCACTATTTTGTATTTCATTTATGGTATGTATATGTGTTAAACTAGTTGCGTGCCTTCCTACATGGTAAGTTATCTTTCTTACATGCGTTCCTTCTTGCATACTAAGCTGGTTCATGTCCGTTGTGTTTGCGCTGCATTGCTACATTTAAACAAACAGAATGGTTGGACAGGACGAAGGACTCTTTGGCGGGTAAATAGAGTTTTTTCTCTTTCTTTTAGATGTCTGTCTTCATACTAACTTGCCTTTGTTTCCATTGCATCTTTGGCTTTGCTGACTTGGAAAAAACAGGTTGCTTGGACAGGGAGATGAATTGTTTTGTGTAGCAGCAGAGGGTTATGTGGTGCAATCTTCTAAAAGGTATATCAAGTGTGTTGGTAAATTAAATATATAAACCAGGTGGGGGCATATAATATTAGACTTGAAAACAATGACTTTGTAGTAATGGGCCTTTCTGTGCTCCCTATTTCTACTTTTCCCATTTTCTATTATCCCTTTTCTTTTCTAATTCATCTGCCTAGTTTGCTTTATGAAAATTCCTTTGTGCACTGGTTGGTGGGCTAACAGATTCACTTATGTGGTCGTGCTTCTACCTTCTTCCATAGTTACCCACTTTATCGATTGTGGGTGCCAAGCTGGAAGGTTGAAGATTGCTCCCCTGGATTCTGGGGGTTCGCGATATACAGATTGGTCGTGGTGCCCCGCGCTCATGCCCTGTTTATTGTTAAACATTTCTCCAGTTAAAAAATTCAGATGCATGCAATTTTATGGTTATTTGGTCCTTACGATGGACAATATACAATGCATATGCTTGTTTAGTCCTGATATTCATCTGCACATGCTTGCATCAGAAAAATTTGGACTGGTGACACGGGCATGAGCAGTTAGTCATCCCAGACATCGACAGACTGACAAGGCCAAAGGTAAAGATGCATACGCTCTGCTCTTACTATGTTTACTAAAAAATATTCCTGGGCTATATATTCATCTATGGCATGGCGGATATGATGATGTCATATGCAATACATGGTTTGTAGCTCGCAAGAAGTATCAACAAGTATAAGCGAGACGTCGAACGTCCTGCATGTTTCACAGACTAAGAGGCGTGGTTGCGAAACTTTGGCTCCATAGTTCATCAAAACTATGTGTGTACTTATACCACACTACCATTCACTTTAGTTTTCTTGTTCAAAAAATGTCATCAGGTCTAGAGTTGTGACATCCAAAGTATTGTCAATAGAGGGCTTGAACAACTGCCAAACTCGACAAGTGTTCCTCGGGGACATAATGGTTATCTATAGCACCTACTTGGACAAGGAAAACAAAAGTAGATCCATTATGCATGCTGACATGACAGACAAGGACACCATGATGACAATAACACTGATTGTTCCTTCACAACTTGTCCAGAAACATGCATAAAAGATATTTCCGCGTAATGGGATATCCATTACAAATTTTAATATATTTCCCAAAACAGTATATGACCGTGGTGATTGCGATCGAATTATTTCGCTCAACGAAACAAGCATTGTGGAAAAAATTCTCGTTGTTTGTTCAGAATATCGTTTCATCCCAGACTCGACTATCAACCAGCTTGCACAGAGCATTGATATTTACCTAGTCAGAACAATTGGGGATGTTGTCACACTAGCGAGAAAATTTGGCTCGCAACACATTCTCCATATAAATAATGGAGAGTCAGACAACGATAAGACAATGGTATCGCTTTTCATATTCAGTTTTGTCCTTTACTTTCGCATGTGCATGTATGTTGGATAAGTTACACAAATATTGCACTGTTCCATGTTGCAGCTGCAATTGTTCGATACGTATTCAGATTTGTTTTCGTCAATGGAACAATAATTGCATAGAGGGAAGATTCCACTTATGTTGTTCAAAAATATAACAAATAAGAGGGATGCTAGAGAAAGGATCTTTCGGACAACCCAGGCAACGTTTGTAACAGAGTTGCGAGAATATATAGTAGAGGATCTGAAGAAACTAGCTAGCTCTACAACTATTGTGCGTATACATCCACAAAATCATCCTCACTTTGCTTATAGAAATAGCCTTCAACAAATTTTTGCGCCTACTTAATTTTTTTTTTTTTTTAAGGGGANGGTTGCAGTTGTGTATTATATTGTTCAATGTATTAATCCCTTTGCTCACATTCCCAGGTTGAAGGTCTTTTAGTTGCAGCCAATGTGTACTCGACCCCCTTTGAGCCTGTATGTGAAAAATGCAACTCCGCTGCTTCTGCCTCCGCTTTGATAAGTGATGATACAATTTATTGTCTGCGATGCAGTGAAAAATGTCTATATATATATGGAAATTGCGTGAATGTTTTTATCCGAACTGTGGGCAACACAACCGTGCATTGTATGGTTAGGAATCCTCTGTTACAAAATGTGCTTCCTAAGTTGGCAGAGTTGTCGTATGAAACGTATCTACAAAAAAAGGTGAGCAGTGTCTACATGCTGCGACAACTTCAGATACACAACAAATTCACCTTGAATGAGGACAATGCAATTTTGCATACGGCTGAAGAAGGGGAAAAATAAAAAAATATATCAAAGTTCGGCAGGAAATGAAAATACCTCATGCGTCTCTATAACATTTGTTCAACATCCAGATGAATTTTCGTTGGACTTGGACCATATCTCTGTAATCCCCATATATCGCATGGCGCCGGTTATTTTCTACTGGGAACATATACCAGATGCAAGAGAAAATGAATGCGGTCACATCTTTTATTTGTATATCAAATTGTTTGGTGCAAAGGTCGATGGTTTCAGCTCTATGGAACCTTCTGGGAACTTGCTTGCGTTCTGTTTAAAGTATGGTTGGATCTTGCTTATTTTCTTTGTCTGTCAATTTGTATACCGTGGAACTCCAACTATTCTTTGGAGGACACAGAACAATATAATTGAATTCTTTAGCCAGCTGGCCTGCAGATCCGCCTGATAATTTCTATGGCGATGTAACACAAATGCACTATGTGGCTTGCTTTAGTAGATTTCCTTGATCGATGAACTTGGTAAAATTATTGTTCTGGAATATTTTGAAATCAACGAAGATATAGTGTGAGAAGTGAAACTATCCAATAATAGTAACAAGAGGCTCTTAAAATTCAAATTGGTCGTTGTTTTGACATTTTTGCTTATTCGATGAACTTGGCAAAATTAATATCCTAGAATAATTTGAAATCAAAGAATATACACTGTGCGGAGTGCATTTGTGTTATCATATGAAAAAGAGGGCCTTAAAATTCAAATTGGTCCTTGTTATGCTTGCGGCGATAGAATTTTAAAAAACATTTCTTTTGTTTGCTTCATTCTTTTTAAAATAAACGATTTAACATCCTTTAATAATTTAATGTAATTCACTTGTACAATATGGATAGTTAATATTCATAATTTAGTATTTGAAAATAATGTTTTTAGATAAAGTTAGATAGGATGAGCATCCCTAAACAATTGCAATCTTGAACCTGCCAGACGTGGAGTCTGCAAGTCCGCATGTCAATTTGTATATTGCGGAATTCTGGGTGATATTTGCAGGACACAGATCAAAAGAGGCTCAAATTTCAACCCGCCAGGCCAAGAACCCGCGATAAAAAAGTGCCCAAGTATGGAACGAGGGATCCGCATATGCTCTATAAAATCTCGTCCATACTTTCTAAAAGTACATGTTTACTATGTATTGGTCGTTTGTCGGAAAACTTTTATATCAGTTGCCCCACCAGATTGTACAAACTTTCTCATCTAATTAAATTCTGCAATATCAAAATTTAATATTAATAATTTAATATTGAAAATAATGTTTTTAGATATGTTACATAGTTGATAGGAATTAGCATTTGTAAACAATAGCAAACTTGAACCCGCCAGCCCTCAAGTCCATCTGCCAATCTGTATATCGCGGAACTTCGAGTGTTATTTGGAGGACAAGGAACAATGAAACTGCAATGTTGAGCCAACCAACTCGCAGGTCTGCTTGTCAATTTGTATATCGTATAATTGTGAGTGGTATTTGTACAGTGCAGAACAATAGAGGCCCAATTTTCAGCCCGCCAGCTCCAGATCCCTCGATAAAAAAAAAAAGCTAAATATGGAATTCATACGGGATTGTTAGGGGACAATAAAAAAACAATGTTCAGTCAACCAGCCCGAGTCCGCCTATCAATTTGTATACATGTCAGTTTGTATATAGCGGAAGTCTGGGTGCTATTTGTAGGGCACAAAATAATAAAACCTCAATTTTCATCCCACCAGGCTGCGAAACTGCGATCCAAAAAGTGCCTAAGTATGGAATAAAGAATGGGCATATGTTCTATAAAATCTCATGTCCATAGTTTATAAATGCACATGTTTACTATGTATTGCTCGTTTGTCGAAAATATTTTATATCATTCGGTCCACCAAAATGGACAAACTTTGTCCTCTGCTTAAATTCTGCAATATCGATATGTAATATTAATAATTTAGTATTGAAAATAATGTTTTTTGATATATTGGATAGTTGATAGAGATTTCCAACCATAAAAAATGGCAAATTTGAACCTGCCAGCCCTCGAGTCCATCTGTGAATCTTCATATCGCGGAAGTCTGAGTGCTATTTGGAGGATACGAAATAATGAAAGTGAAATGTTCAACCAGCCAGCCCGAGAGCCCCCGATCAAAAAAAGTGGCTAAATATGGAATTAGTATGGGATCGCTACAGAACAATAAAAATGCAATGTTCAGCGAAGCAACCCACAAGTCCTCCTGTCAATTTGTATAACGCGAAAGTCTGGGTGGTATTTGTAGGACACAGAACAATAGAGACTCTATTTTCAATCCGCTAGGCCGTGAACCCGCGATCCAAAAAGTGCCCAAGTATGGGATGAGGGATCCTCATATGCTCTGTAAAATCTCATGTCCATACTTCATATAGACTCATGTCCACAAGTCTGCCTATCAATTTGTATATGACGGAAGTCTAGGTTCTATTTGTAGGACATAGAACAATAGATACTCAATTTTGAACCCTCCAGGCCGCGGACTGACGATCCAAAAAGTGTCCAAGTATGGAATGAGGGATTCGCGCAGCCAATAGGTCCTCCTGTCAATTTGTATATCGCGGAAGTGTTGGTGCTATTTGTAGGACACATAACAATAGAGACTCTATTTTTAGCCCCCCAGGCCGCGAACTCGCGATCCAAAAAGTGCCTAAGTATGGAATGAGGGATCCGCATATGCTCTACAAAATCTCATGTCCATACTTTATATAGTCCCACCCGCGATCCAAAAAGTGCCTAATTATGGAATGAGGGATCCGCATATGGTCTATAAAATCTCATGTCCATACTTTATATAGACTCATCTCCGCAAGTCCGCTTGTCAATTTGTATATCGCGGAAGTGTAGATGCTATTTGTAGGACACAAAACAATAGATATTCAATTTTCAGCCCGCTAGGCCGTGAACTCGCCATCCAAAGACTGCCCAAGTATGGAATGAGATATTCACATATGTTCTATAAAATCTCAGGTCCATACTTTATAAAAACACATGTTTACTATGTATTGCTCGTTTGTCCGAATACTTTTATATCACTCAACCAACCAGATTGTACAAACTTTCTCGTCTAATTAAATTCTGCAATATCAATATTTAACAGTGATAATTTACCACAGGTCCTCTTCTAAATTTTTATATCACGGAATTCTGGGTGGTATTTGTGGACCACGGAACAATAGACGCCCAATTTTTTACCCGAGAGCCCCGATCCAAAAAACTGGCTAAATATGGAATTAATACGAAATCGCGACGGGACAATAAAAGTGCAATGTTCAACCAACCAACCTGCAAGTCCGCCTGTCTATTTGTATATCGCGGAAGTGTGAGTGCTATTTGTAGGACATGGAACAATAGAGGCTCAATTTTCAGCCCGCCAGACTGAGAACCCGCAATCGAAAAAGTGCTTAAGTATGGAATGAGGGATCTGCATACGCTCTATAAAATCTCATGTCCATACTTTATAAAAGTACATGTCTACTATTTATTGTTCGTTCCCCGCAACCCGTAGGTCCTCCTGTCAATTTGTATATTGTGGAAGTCTGGGTGCTATTTGTAGGACACAGAATAATAGAGACTCTATTTTCAGCCTGCCAGGCCGCGAACCCGGGATTTAAAAAGTGCCTAAGTATGGAATAAGGGATCGGCATATGCTCTATAAAATATCATTTCCATACTTTATATCGACTCATCTCCGCAAGTCTACTTGTAAATTTGTATATCGCGAAAGTGTAGGTGCTATTTGTAGGACACAGAACAATAGATATTCAATTTTCAGCCCGCCGGGATGCAAACCTGCCATCCAAAAACTGCCCAAGCATGGTGTTGTTCCAGAGTCTGTACTTAAGGCTTAGAAATACAGTGTCTAGGCATCTGAAAGTGGGTAAAGGGTAGAGAAGAGAGAAACGTCAACCTTCGGCAAGGGAAACTAGGGAAGATTTCGATGTTGGCGTTGTCTAGCTTCCAACTGTTCCTGAATGCTTATATCCTGTTCAATCGTTGCCCATGAACGTTTGAGTTCAATCCGGGTAGTGGTTGTTTTAAGAATGGTATCGAAAAGGTTTAAGGCAATGTGCGTTTGATTTGATAATCCGGGTTCGATATTGGGCTGAGTTGGTACAGGGACAGTCATGGAGGAACAGTAAAACAAGGAAACTTTAGGGGGAAATTAAGTGTTGTCTCAATTCGATCGTATAAAAGAGAATTTACAGTTTCAGAAATAAAAAACGATGGTGCAAATCAAAGGCTCTTTCCCGTAACTGAGTTATATTTTATTAAAATGTATGAGGTGGGAGAAAATATTTAGCTGTCTATCGAGTAAGGCTCCTATCAAGGGAGAATCTCACGTATAAACAGAAGAAGAAAAATGTAAGGAAATAACCCGATGAAGCATAAAATATATATAGAATTCTGAAAGTGTTAACTGGTCTTACACCTACTGATAGCTGGTACAAAGGAAAAACAGTAAACAATATAGAAAACCAAAATTCATTCGCTATAGTAGACGTTGTACTAAATTATAGCGAAGCATTCATCAGATACGAATATGAAATGAAAAGAAATATAAGATACAAGAAAACAAACTCATAACACAGTCGTGACAGAATTGGGAATTTTCAGATTTGCTTTGTATTAACTCTCAAAATGTAAAAACTCTGTTACAATCGACACAAAAAGGTCCAGCCTCTTTTCTTTCTTTCTATGGTATATTTATACAATTTTACAATAAGATGGAATCTCAATCGTTGCAAAATTTTCAGTTATGATAGGGAGGAGAGAAATTGCTCCATTTCTTCTTCTCTGTCTTTACTTGGTGCTAGAAGCTTGTCCTTGTGCATGCTCAGTACAGGTGACACATCTTTCAACCAGCTGAGATATCAGCCTTGACGGTTCTTCTTGAAAATTGGCTTCAAAAGAGTAACAATCTCGGGCTAATTGTGGCAACCTGTCCTCCATCTGTCTGTTTATGATGTCGATAGTGCATAATTGCACACTTGGTTTAATCATACATTTATCTATTTGGACTATATCTGTCGTAGTCACTTGTGATATCTTGGTTTAATCTCTTTCCTCTTTTTCATTTAAATCAAGTGAGATTTTTTCCATATTCATTTGAATCAGTGCCTCGGCATTACCTCTGCTATCGATGCCTAGCAGATTATCATCTATAGAACTGAAAGCCTCTTCTAAGGATTTCGTTACCCTCTTGGCTTGCAGTTTACCTTCCGATATGTTGTGTTCCCATTCTTTCAATAGAATGTTTCCTCTGGTCTGCTCCGAAATGGTAAACCTGGGAGTACTTCCCGAATCCCTGTTGTTTGTGGCTATCACAACCTCTTGAAAGGCGACCCGTGCTGCTCCAACTTCTCTTTCCCTAGCAGATAAATTCTCCAAAACTTGATTAACCAACAAACAGTTGTCCCGAATCACCTCTACCTTGGTGAGTAAATTTCGTTGGGCTGTAGAGACTCTGCTCCGAATCTCCATCGCTTGGGATTGGAACATCTCTATGTTTATCACTTTGCTTTCAATGATTTCCATCCTAGCCTGTAGCTGTTCGATCAAATCTTTTTGCTGGCTCGCTTGCATCTGACCATCCCGAACCACCAGCTGTGCTTGTCCGAGCTTAGTCTTGAGCAACTCTATCTCACTTTTATCGGCCAACCTTTCTTACTCTATTCCTACACTCGCCTCGTCTTTGGAAGCCTCCGCTGCTGTGGCTAGTCTGGCTTCTAGGGTCTTGATGAAGCGATTTTTTCGTTTCAGCTGGTTTTTCAAAACTCCGACTGAAAATTGGTTCGCTGTGGCATATGCCCCTAATGTCCCAGCTATTTCCATGGTGAACTGCTCATTCTTCTTATCCTTCCCATTAGTCATAACTTTGTACTTCTTGGCTGTCGCCTCCCCTTCCTGATAGAATTCTCTCTTTACCACTGCCTTTCTCTTCTTATCGAAGAAGAACTCATTTGGAGGGACCTCTTCAACCCTTATAGGCCTCAAATCCTCATTGAAGATCCACCCTCCGTCAATATTTCCCTGAGTTGACTGCAAGGGAGTAACTGATGTGATAGGATCCCCGATTTGCTTCACTGATTGTCTCGGAGAAGTAATCAGAGTCTGCTTCTTTGGCGGTTCAGGAGTCTTTATCTCTGCTTTCAGACTCTTAGTTTTCTCTCCCTCGTCCTGGTGTTTTTCCTGACCGGGAGTTGCATCCTTAGAGCCTTCGACATCTTTTTGTTTCACCTCTGCTGTACTCAGATTCTCACCCCGTAATACCGCGGGAAGACAACTACATCGATGTTCTTGGAATTTCAGAACATCGACCCTCTCTTTAGGTGCCAAGGTTTGTATCCGAGCTAAAATCTCGGCATAAGATCTCGCGCCTCGGAAAATGTCATCCGAGGGCGAATTTTTGTGTTCAAATCTCTTGAGTCCGCAACTGGCTAAATGATTACTCACGAACCTTTGCGGATCGTGCTTCTTGTATTCAATAAGGACCAACTTTAGGTCTTCGAGGGCTGCTGCCTCAACTTTAGCATGCCCGAAATCTAATAAAGAATATGAATTTAAATGAACAGGAAAAGGTGGCCATACCTTTTTTGAGTATCCCTTAAGCTCCTTGCTTATACCACTGATCACTGTTTGTCTAGCAACCTCATAACAAGCCAGCTTGTCGGGAATGAATAATGGCAATGCATGCAGGGGAACAGAAGCCCCGAAAAATTTGAGATATGAGAATTCAGCTTCTACATACCAGTCAACTATGTTGCTCAAATTCGTCACTATACTGTCCGAGATCCTGGGTGGCGGGTGGCCGAAAATAGTGACATGCAGTGGTACCATCACCCAGTTGAAGATTTCATATACAAAATATGCCGCTTTGTTTTCCCACAATTTCGAATGATAGACATGGATGGGCTCGTCCTCTGCTGGAGTCCAACTCCATCTCATTAAGGGAAATGGTGTTAAAAAAACACACGACGTCCACAATGTATGCAGACATAAAAAATGAAGAAATTTTTTCGCTCTCTTTCTGCGCCTGATACTCTGTAATCCGACTGGTCAAGCTATCAGACAACATTTTCGCCCAGTCGAAGGAACAACCTTCAGTGACTCGAAATATTAGAGGCACCCATTGAAGAAAGAAATGTGAGGTGTCCTCTCTCCCGTATAACCTGCATGTCATCATAGCTACATACTTGAACTGTGGTTCTAAGGAAGCTATTGAATATATACCATGACTGTCTGCCCTGAACTTCGCAGGGTGCGAAACCCAATCTCTTATTAAGCTAGATATCGTTTTGTCATACTGCACACATTCCTTCTGTTTGAACTCTTCCAAGAATTCAGCATCATATGTAAGGTCGGATGCTGTGGGCAACTTGTACATGGCTTGCAGATGTTCAGGCCTGAAAGTCCCGATGGTGACCTTCTGCTCATTCATGATGGTTCTGGTTGGTATGTCCACATGGTCTAATGCCCTTCGGACCATATCATAATAGGAGAGTAGTCGTGGCTTGGCCGCTACTTTATGCATTCTGGATTGAATGACGATCTTATACTTGGTGGTTATGTCGTCTTTTTCATTGTCGTTGGAATCATCAGAATAATCCACTAATTTGGCCTGCAGAACATCAGAGACGAACGACCAGTTCGGGACCGAGTTGACACTTCGAGGTGAAGTATCAGTGACGTTGTCCGAACCTTGTCCCGAAACCTCAACACTGGCTTTGGATGCTTTTCGCGGGGCCATGACTGGAGATCCTGCTTTAGCTCTTCTGCGATAAAAATATGTATACATACATAAGTTAGCTCACTGAGAAAGTGTTCTCTGCGTAATATAGAAATGAATTTGTTATACGAATAACAACTCTATATATATTCGAAAACTTGGTACTTTTTAGAACATATCTGTCAAATCATGTTTAGAAATAAATTTAGCAATAAAAACCCAATCTTTATATGTTGATTCGCCTTATTTCTAATTAATGCCATAAATTTCGGCGGTTCGAAATGTCATTTGGCGTAAGGAAGAATTAAGACTGCCTCGTAAACTGTGCAAGCATCAAAACACGTGAGATATTGATTTATCTTAATTAATCCGGTTTTACCAAACTTAATTAATCTTTCAGTACTCATTGTATCGGGAATTTTGCTTTAACCATTTGAACCTCTAACCCCCGAATTTGCGATGATTGATTTTGGTTAATAAAAACAAAATTGTGATTAGGCACTTAATTAATCACTTAATTATTTATATTCTCCATATCGTGACTCGGAGTTTTGAAGGTAAATTTCCGGGAAGTTTGCATGCCGAGCTGTGAAACCGCGAGATTGCGATAATTCGTTTTAATTTAAAGGGAAGATAAACTCGGATTAAGTGTTTAATTAATTATGTTTTTATCTTTATCACGACTTCGCGACTCGGGCTTAGACAGTGTAGTTTTTTTAAAAGAGAACACGCTGAGTGGCGAATTGCCGAAGGAACTTAACCATGGCTTAGTTTTTTCCTTTAACTTTGAGACAGGTTACTAACCTACGGACTTCGTGGTTTCGGCTATCGGGGATGCGACAATGAGAGTTTTGGATTTAGTGAACGCCGAGGTGCAAAAACCCAATGATGTTTAATCGTGATTTAGGAAAACTTTACTCCCGTTACTGACCTGGGTAAAATTTTAAAGCGATTTCGCTGTTTCGTCGCTCGGTACTTGTGAACTACGTGATCTATAACATCCAACATGCGAAATCCCGAGGTAGAACAAAAGGGGGAAAAAGTTTGTCGAAAAGTAGAACTCGCTTCGAGAGTACAATAATCATTGCTGCTTGCATGATAGGACTTCAGAGATTTTGAAACCACAGACGGAAAATACAAAAACCATCTTTTGATTTCAAGCATTAAGACTTGAAATTTGAGACGGGCTAGAAAAAGAAAAGGCGGCTCCAACATAGGCTCCAACTAGGGATCCCGTTTTCTTGTAAGACAGGAAGAACAATAGACCATGTGCCAATATTGGGTAAATGGATTCAATAGCTTCAATCAGGCGAAAAGGTTCCTGAGAACAGGGTATCGAAGGGGGAAAGAGACTTCGTTTTTTACCTTGAAAATATTTTCAATCTTAGATACTCTTTTTAAACTTAGCCGTAGTCCCTTTCACAGCTTTCCCTTCCCCGTTACTAAATTCAGGTCTGCCTTAAGACAATCAAAACAGTTCTAGGAGAGCCAACAGATCTTGTGGCTATCAGCTTGCATCAAAAGAAGAAGATTATATGTTTTTAATTAGGAAGTCTCGTCTGAACTTGGGATGTAGATCAGGTTTTTAAAAAGAATTGGTTACCAGAGTAGAGTGATATTCATGTATAACATCCTTACAGATATCTCAGATATTGCTTCACTGCCAGTGAGCCTGTTCAGTACCCCGGTGAAGTTATCTGTCCCCTTTTACTGAATTTCCTTTCACCACTTCGAAAATATTTATGCATTTAAATGCTGAGACAAGGGCAATCATTTCTGAATTTCCTTTCACCACCTGTCTTATAATTTTCTTTTTAGAGCGCGAAGATGAGGGCAATTAGTTTGTATCAGGGCTGATATCTGTGTAATATTTTGCATTATAGGTCTATCAACTTACTTTGATTACTCGGTACCAACCTTCCCTTGACCTTCACAACACCTTCGTTCTCAAGGAAAAAAGGGAAAATAACTTTTTTTAGGGCATTCTATTTGAGCAAGCCTCAATCCTTCGATATTGTTGAAAAAACTAGGAAATTTAGGATCACTTTAAGCGTCCCTTCGTTTAGCAGGGGATCAAGTAGTTGTGAAGACCCACTTTCTTTCCACAATCTGTTTTGAAGTTCATGAGGTTGAAACGAAAACTCTTATCCCTTCTTATGCGAAATGGAAAGATGCTGACTTTTTAAAAGGTAAACCCGAAGATAGAAAAGGGTGACAGGCAGTGGCTTACGGACTGAAAATACAGAGGTCAAAATTTAAAACTGACTCTTGTGGATCTTTTCGGGGTTACTTTACTTCAGCTGACTACTTTTAATTTGAGTGAATCGTTTAATTTTTCTTATTTTTTCGTAGATGATCAAACAAAGGAACAACTCTGTTATTTATCAGTTCAGACGATGTTGTTGTTTGAATGAGGTTACCTCAGTTTTATCTAATAGTCCTTTAGAACATGTCCTTTAGGAACTCTCATCTTTACCTTTTCGTTTCAATTTCTTTGCACAATATAAAAATCTTAGGTATCACCTGTTTAAGCCGATTTATTTCTGACACCAACTTTTGGTTTACTTCTCCTGCTTGTTTTGTGTGCAGCTGGAATCCTGTAAGAGGCAAATACGAAGGTTATCGGGGCTATCCGAAAGGTGTCAAAAGTTTATGAAAGAAAAAGAAAATAAAAAAGCAATGCGTAAATGAAATATATATATATGCATACAAAGTATATATGTAAGTATACAATTTTTTTATTTTTTTTAGGCGACTGTTACATGATATAATGCTTCAGATGACGCCCGTTGATAGGGGCGTTGAGGATTTCACCGTCTATATTTTCCAGTAGGAAAGAATTTTTTCCCTCCAGAGTCGAGACTCTGAATGGCCCATACCAGAGGTGGTCAAATTTACCATGTTTTGTTGCTTCCTCCTTTCTTGTATCCTACATTAATACTAAATCACCTAGGAGGAAATATTTGTCCTTTGCTCTGCGGTCGAATAATGCCTTCATGTCATCTTGGTATTTCTGCAACTTTTCATCTACTTCGACCCTATGCTGTTGAACCTCAATAAACTGATTTATTCTCCTGGTGACATGATTGGGTTCTTCATTTTGATCTTGCCATAAATTCATCACTGGGAGCGCTAGGTTTATAGGTAGCACAACATTTGTCCCATATACCATCTGAAAAGGTGAAATGTCGATAGACCTTTTTGTGCTTATGTGATTCGCCCACAATGTGTATTTTAAGTGCACATGCCAAGACCTTTTGTTTTCATCCAATACTTTCTTGATTATATTTACCAGGCTCTTGTTAGATGACTCGGCTAATCCGTTTCCCTAGGGGTAATACGTTGTGGAATGGCCAAGAACGATATCGTACTTTTGACAGAAACTGATCATAGCCATAGATTTAAAGGCTTGGGCATTGTCTGTAACTATCTTTCGGGGGCAACCAAATCTAGACAAAATATTGTCTTCTAAGAAATCGATTACCACTGAGTCTGTTGCCCTTTTGGTTGGAATGGCTTCCACCCATTTAGTAAAATAATCTGTTGCGGTTAAGATCCACTTGTGTTGAGCACTGGAATGGCGATTAATCTCTCCTATGAAGTCTAGACCCCATTGCTGAAATGGGGCTTCAGCTTTGACTGGAACTAAAGGTAGTGCCGGGAGCTTCTGTTTACCTGCAAATAGTTGACAAGGGTTGCAGGCTCGGACTTTGGCATTAACGTCCGAGAAATGTTTTGGCCAGTAGTACCCAACCCTCAAAATTTTGTAAGCTGTATCTCTCCAAGCGTGATGCCCCCCATAGAATCCCTCATGGAATTCGTCTATCACCCGCTGAGTTTCCGATTCGACTAAACATACTAACAGGAAACCGAGTGGATCTTTCCAATATAGCTGACTTTCGACGATACAATATTTAACTTCATGGAGTTTTAAAGTTCTGGCTTTTGATGGTGATAACTCATTTGGGCATTTTAGAGTTAGCAGGTATGATACTATGTCTCTGTACCTGCCTGATGATATGAACTTCTCTTCGATCTTGTTTGAACCTGTTTTCTCATTCATCTCGTTTAGGTTCATGTCTTCGTCACCTTCCTGCAGGAAATTGATACCTAGGGCTCTGAAATTCGACTCAGCTAAGAGTTTGGCCAGGCCTTGCCCTTTTATCAATTTGGTCGGTTTGACTTCCAGAGCAAATTCTTGGATTTTGGCGAGCCATCACCCTCTTTTTCCATCGCTGTCTGGTTGTACCAGAATATCTTTCACAGAACTAGTAGGTACGTACACAATTATCTTTGAGTGTAGTAAATATGTTCTGAATGCCTTTAATGCTTTTACCATGGAATACGCTTGTTTTTCTATTATATCATACTTCAGTTCCGCGTCTCTAAGGATCTTGCTGAAAAAGGTGATCGGTTGTTCGAAACCTTCTTCGTTCTTTTGTAGGAGCACCGCGGCAATAGTGTGTTCGGAGGCAAATGAAAAAATAATAAAATCTTTTAGATAGTCGGGGCTCGCTAACACAGGTGCCTCGCTTATGACTTTCTTGATATGTGTGAACGATGCTTTGGCCTCAGTTGTCCATTTTACTCCGCTGTCCTTTTTCAACATACCTGTGATCAGTTTTACAATCTCAGCGAAATTCGAGATAAATCTTCGTAAAATTTTTATTCTACCTAAGAAAGATTGAATTTCTTTTACATTTCTGGGAATATTTATAGTATCTATCGCTTCAATCCTCTCAGGATCAATCCTGATTCCATCCCTAGATATGATATGACCCAAAAGCTTACCTTCCTGCATGGTGAAATGTAATTTCTTTTTATTTAAAGATAGACCAAACCTGCGGCATTTTTCGAAAATCTGTTTAAGATGTATCAAGTGTTCTTCGTCGGTTTTAGAGAAAATCGTCAAATCATTGAGATAAATGACTACAAAATTATCCCTTTCACCGATGAAAGCGATGTCCATAGCATGCTGGAAAGTGGCCCCTACATTCATCAAACCAAAAGGCATTTTATCGTACATGAACGTACCCCATGGTGTGGTGAAAGCGGTTTTTTCTCTTGGAAAGTGGCCCCTACATTCATCAAACCAAAAGGCATTTTATCGTACATGAACGTACCCCATGGTGTGGTGAAAGCGGTTTTTTCTCTATCTTGTTCATTCATGGCGATTTGATTGTAACCAGAGAACCCATCAATCATAGACATTCGGTTGGCTCCAACTACCTTTTCTAGCACATGGTCCATTTTGGGCAATGGATAGTTGTCCTTAAGAGACGACTTATTTAGATTTTTGAAATCCACACACAGTCTGATTTCCCCATTCTTTTTCCTGACTGGGACTAGGTTTGCCACCCAGTCTGAATATCTCAAAGGTACTATTATTTTCACGTCTAAAAGTTTCTTAAATTCTTTTTCGATCATAGGTAACAAAATGGGGTTAATCTGTCTAAGCTTTTGCCTAAATGGTTTGACCCTAGTCTTTAGAGGTATCTTGTGATCAATTACGGAAGTGTCGTATGTCTTTAACTCATCATAAGACCAGGCGAAAACATCCTTATACTGTCTGAGTAGGTATTTATACTTACTTTTTATTTCGGGAGGGAGGAACTTGGATATTTTTACCATCCTAGATTCTTCTTTGGCTCCTATATCACAGTCCTCCACTTCTTCTGGTTGGGGTTGTAAGGTGGATTTTACAGGTATGTTGTTTTGATCAAAAAGTCTTTCTAAAGGAATCAATCCTTTCGGAATCTGGTTGTTTTTAAGGACCAGCATACGATGATCCACGATTTTGTCTTGAAAAGCTTTAGGATCCTCCCCTTCTTGCATGATCCATATCGGGTCATTTTGATTTTCTTGGTTTGCATGAGTTTCGGAGAATTCACTTACTACTTCAAGAAACTTCTTAATTTGTTCATCATCCTCAAAGACCTGCCAGTGCTGGATATTGTCTGGTATAGATGGTCTGTGTCTGATCTCTATGTGATACTTCAGTTTGAAAGTCGTGGGAGGAGAGAAGGTTGAAGCTGCTTTAGTTAATGCATCAACATGTAAGTTCTCTGCACGTGGGATGAAGTGGACATTTACAGACGAGAACAAGTTCTCCATCAGATCCCAGGCACAATTCCTGTATGATCTTAATTTGGGATGCTTAGCTTGGTACTGGCGATTTATTTGTTTGACTATTAACTCTGTATCTCCGTATACCTCTAAGTTATTTACTTTTAGCTTCTTGGTAGCCTCTAATCCTAAGACCAATGCTTCATATTCACATATGTTGTTAGTATAATCTATATCCCATTGCAGTCTATAAGAAAAAGGAACAACGAACTTTCTTTTAGGAGCCACTAAAAGAACTCCTGCACCAGCCCCTTCACAAGATGAGGCACCGTCAAAATACATTTTCCAGACACCGGTGCTACACAGATCCTCTGTCATGAAACTTGACTCTTCCTTCTCTATATCGTTTTCCTCCAGACAACCATCTAAACCGTCATCAAAAGATAAGATACAATTTCCTAAATCTTGATCCGCAATGTAAATAGGGAAATTGTTCGGGTTTTGAGGGTCGCTCACCGTGTATGCTAATCTCATTTCTTTGTATAGCTGAGTAAATTTCCCACCAAACACAAGAATTGTGGCAAACATCATATCCAATTGAAGAGAACCCCCCAGCTTGGCTCCCCATGACCTAGACAACAATAAGCCATACTTAGGGGCAATATAAAAAATAACCACATCCATCAAGATACTCTTAACTGGGACCTGTGCCAGGGTAACTACTAAGTCCTTTATCATGCCCATACACTTAACCCTTCTCGAGTCAAAAGAGTAAAGATCTCCATAAGGTCTGGTGATCTGGAGACCTAATTTGTCCATAATAATCTTAGGCATAACGTTACGGGAGGCTCTAGAGTCTAACATGCAATTATGTAGCAATTGATCATATACATTTAAAGTGATATAAAAGGGAGCAATAGTGTCTTTGGCCCCTTCAAAATGTGGACCAAAAGTGATGTTAGGTTTGTCATCCTCCAGGTTTAAAACGTCAGACTAGCTTTCTAGCTCTGAGACACCCATCACTTTGGTAATCTGTTTTTGATAAATGTGGTTTTTTGCTAATTCTACCAGAGGGATTGGTATCTTAATTTTATTTATCTCGTTTTCAAAACTGAAATCTCCGCTCACCTTGTCTGTTTCTTTAGTTGAGACTTCTGAATCCTTCCTTTATGACTTATTCGTCTGAACCGCTTTTAACTCATGGTCTTGGTTGAAGGCGTAATTTTATTAGCCGTTTCGGTTCCTTGTGCTTGGGTCTCAACTTTTCCCACTTCGGACTCTTGTGTGCTTACTACTTTCGTTTTGCTGTTGGGTAATAAGGTCTCTTCCGGAGTAGGCTCATAAGTTTGACCTCTTTGGAGGATTTTCTTGGGTTGAGTAATTGAGATGGGCTTACTCTTAGATCTTAAGTTGTACTTAGGTTGGATCTCAGCCATTATCATTTCAGTTTCTTGTTGAGAGCCACAAAGGTCAGTATGATCACTTTCTTCACCCTTAACCGATGGTTGTTGAGTGTTTAGAGATTTCTCATAATCTTCTCTACTTAGATACGGTTGTGTGCAGTCATCACCGAATTTTGTGACATCATTATCCGAATCTCCGAAATCTTGGAGATCGTTCGCTCCTATAAAATTTTCGCTCTTTAGGGGAGCTTGTATTTTTTAATCTTCACTTTTTATATGTCTTTGCTGGTTCGGGGGGTTGGGGTTCCTCTTGAAATCCTTTTTGGGGAAAGAATCAGATTTGGCCTGTTCGAGCTCCATTCTGGATATTTTATTAGACAGTTCTTTAATTACTCTGGCCATATCATCTACCCTGTCATCTGTGGATCTATTAGACCCTGACGAACCTGCTTGTTCTCTAAAGAATTTAGTTTCTCGGTTTCCTGTTTCTACTTTATCTTTAAGCTTACCAGAAGCCATCATATTAGATTCAATTTCTACAACATCATCCTGCATTCGGTTTAGGGTGGCTCCCCTTCTTTCTCGCAAAAGGAGTGCAAAATCTGGTTCGAAAGCCCCTGCGAAAGTTACTTTGGCCACGGGTTGGGACGGTTTAACCTCGGCTAGGATTTTGTTATATAGTTTGTTGAATCTTTGAATAAACTCCATGACTATTTCTGAATTCTTTTTTCTTAAAGACCCAATTTCGGTTAAATAATATAGGTGGTCTTTTCTCTCGCCCCATTGTCTGAGGAAAGCATCTTCCAAGGCGTTATAAGACAAGATAGATGCTGCAGGTAGACTCCGAAACCAAGTTCAGACCTGGCCTTCGAAGGTTTGGACAAGAAGTCTCGAATACACGTCCTCATGTTCAATACCTAGGATGTCTGGGAATTGATCAAAGAAATTAATATGTTCGGCTACGGTCAGATCTCCTTCCCCAGTGAATTTTGGCAAATTTTTTATATAATTTTTGGGAAGGTCGTGTAGAGGAATGGGCAAAACCAAGGGGGCGTATCTGGCTGCAACTTTCGCAAACACTTTGGGAGGGGGGGCAAGCCCTTGGCCTCCAGCTCCTCCTACAGGAGCTCCTCCCCCTCCTCCTCCGATAAACCCTCCACCTCCTCCTCCGACGGTTGACATCATTATTAGTGGAAAATTGTAAAGGGGGTTTCGGAAAATTAAAAGTGAATCTTTATTTTCTTCGTGAAGAGGAAAACCTGACAATGAAAGATAAGGAATGTGAGGGCTTGGTTCCTCAGATTTGCAAGAGACAAAATCGGGAGAACCGACGGGTGTGGAAACCGAATGTGTAACACACTCTTCATAATTAGGTGAGGTCGGGAAATTTAACTGAAGGAAAGATGGTATGTCAAATGCCGACGAACTTTCAAGAGGGCCCTTTCCTTTGTGTACTAAGGGGGTTGTCGGAAGAATTTCACTCCTAACTTCAGAGCAGTTTGACATTAAATCTTTAGTATCAAAGAGATGACTGCGTGAATTTGAGGGTTCAGAAGAACTCTTAGTCTTCAGTTGCGGGGGTTTAAGTTTGTAGACTGCAACGGTTGGCTTAAGAGAGCCTCTCACCTTTATAATCTTCTTGGGATCGGTAACAGGCGTAATCTGCTTACCATCTGGGTTTTGTTTGGTATTCCTTCGACCGGATGCCAGTTTATTATTTGTGGAGTCGCCAAGTGAAAGATTAGAAAGCCTTAAAAAAGGTGTGTAATCTTTGTTCACTATCAAAGGGTAACACTTTCAACAAAACAAAATGTCGTTTTCCCAGGGAAAAAGATTTCGTAACTTCGGTCCCCGAAAATGGCGCCAAAAATATGTTGTTCCATAGTCTGTACTTAAGGCTTAGAAGTACAGTGTCTAGGCATCTGAAAGTGGGTAAAGGGTAGAGAAGAGAGAAACGTCAACCTTCGGCAAGGGAAAGTAGGGAATATTTTGATGTTGGCGTTGTCTAGCTTCCAACTGTTCCTGAATGCTTATATCCTGTTCAATCGCTACGCATGAACGTTCGAGTTCAACGCAGGTAGTGGCTATTTTAAGAATGGTATAAAAAAGGTTTAAGGCAATGTGCGTTTGATTTGATAATCCAGGTTCGATATTGGGCTGATTTGGTACAGGGACAGTCATGGAGGAATAGTAAAACAAGGAAACTTCAGGGGGAAATTAAGTGTTGTCTCAATTCGGTCATATAAAAGAGAATTTACGGTTTCAGAAATAAAAAACGATGGTGCAAATCAAAGGCTCTTTCCCGTAACTGAGTTATATTTTAATAAAATGTATGAGGTGGGAGAAAACATTTAGCTGTCTATCGAGTAAGGCTCCTATCAAGGGAGAATCTCATGTATAAACAGAAGAAGAAAAATGTAAGGAAATAACCCGATGAAGCATAAAATATATATAGAATTCTGAAAGTGTTGACTGGTCTTACACCTGCTGATAGCTGGTACAGAGGAAAAACAGTAAACAATATAGAAAACCAAAATTCATTCGCTATAGTAGAGGTTGTACTAAATTATAGCGAAGCATTCATAAGATACGAATATGAAATGAAAAGAAATATAAGATACAAGAAAACAAACTCATAACATAATCGTGAAGGAATTGAAAATCTTCAGATTTTCTTTGTATTAACTCTCAAAATGTAAAAACTCTGTTACAATCGACACAAAAAGGTCTAGCCTCTTTTCTTTCTTTCTATGGTATATTTATACAGTTTTACAATAAGATGGAATCTCAATCATTGCAAAATTTTCAGTTATGATAGGGAGGAGAGCAATCGCTCCATTTCTTCTTCTCTGTGTTTACTTGGTGCCAAAAGCTTGTCCTCGTGCATGCTCGGTACAGGTGACACATCTTTCAACCAGCCGAGATATCAGCCTTGATGGTTTTGCTTGACAATTGGCTTCAAAAGAGTAACAATCTCGGGCTAATTGTGGCAACCTGTCTTCCATCTGTCTGTCTATGATGTCGATAGTGCATAATTGCACACTTGGTTTAATCATACATTTATCTATTTGGACTATGTCTTCCGTAGTCACTTGTGAGATCTCGGCTGAATCTCTTTCCTCTTTTTCATTTAAATCAAGTGAGATTTTTGCCATATTCATTTGAATCAGTGCCTCAGCATTACCTTCGCTATTGATGCCTAGCAGATTACCATCTATAGAACTGAAAGCCTCTTCTAAGGATTTCGTTACCCTCTTGGCTTGCAACTTACCTTTCGAGATGCTGTGTTCCCATTCTTTCAATAGAATGTTTCCTTTGGTCTGCTCCGAAATGGTAAACCTGGGAGTACTTCCCGAATCCCTGTTGTTTGTGGCTATCACAAACTCTTAAAAGGCGACCCGTGCTGCTCTAGCTTCTCTTTCCCTAGCAGATAATTTCTCCAAAACTTGATTAACCAGCAAACAGTTGTCCCGAATCACCTCTACCTTGGCGAGTAAATTTCCTTGGGCCGCAGAGACTCTGCTCCGAATCTCCATCGCCTGGGATTGGAACATCTCGATATTTATCACTTTGCTTTCGGCGATTTCCATCCTATCCTGTAGCTATTCGATCAAATATTTTTGCTGTCTCGCTTGCATATGACCATCCCAAACCACTAGATGTGCTTGTTCGAGCTTAGTCTTGAGCAGCTCTATCTCACTTTTATCAACCAACCTTGCTTGCTCTATTCCTACACTCGCCTGGTCTTTGGCAGCCTCTGCTACTGTGGCTAGTCTGGCTTCTACGGTCTTGATGAGGTGATTTTTCCATTTCAGCTAGTTTTTCAAAACCCCGATTGAAAATTGGTTCGCTGTGGCATATGCCCCTAATGTCCCAGCTATTTCCGTGGCGAACTACTCATTCTTCTTGTCCTTCCCATCAGTCATAAATTTTTACTTGTTGACTGTCGACTCCCCTTCCTGATAGAATTCTCTCTTTACCACTACCTTTCTCTTCTTATTGAAGAAGAACTCATTTGGAGGGAGATTTTCCACCCTTATAGGCCGCAACTCCTCAGTGAAGATCCACCCTGCGTCAATATTTCCCTGAGTTGACTACTAGGGAGTAACTGATGTGATAGGATCCCTGATTTGCTTCGCTGATTGTCCCGGAGAAGTAATCGGAGTCTGCTTCTTTGGCGGGTCGGGAGTCTTTATCTCTGCTTTCGGACTCTTAGTTTTCTCTCCCTCGTCTTGGTGTTTTTCCTGACCGAGAGTTGCATCCTTAGAGCCTTCGACATATTTTTGTTTCACCTCCGATGTACTCGGATTCTCACCCTGTAATACTGTGGGAATATAACTGTGTCGATGTTCTTGGAATTTCAGAACATCAACCCTCTCTTCAGGTGCCAAGGTTTGTATCCGAGCTAAAATCTTGGCATAAGATCCTGCGCCTCAGAAAATGTCATCCGAGGGTGAATTTTCGTGTTCAAATCTGTTGAGTCCGCAACTGGTCAATTGATTACTCACGACCCTTTGCAGATCGTGCTTCTTGTATTCAATAAGGACCAACTTTAGGTCTTCCAGGGCTGTTGCCTCAGCTTTAGCATGCCCGAAATCTAATAAAGAATATGAATTTAAATGAATAGGAAAATGTGGCCATACCTTTTTTGAGTATCCCTTAAGCTCCTTGCTTATACCACCGATCACTGTTTGTCTAGCAACCTCACAACAAGCTAGCTTGTCGGGAATGAATAATGGTGATGCATGCAGGGGAACAAAAGCCCCGAAAACTCTGAGATATGAGAATTCAACTTCTACATACCAGTCAACTATGCTACTCAAATTCGTCACTATACTGTCCGAGATCCTGGGTGGCGGGTGGCCGAAAATAGTGACATGTAGCCGTACCATCACCCAGTTGAATATTTCATATACAAATTTGCTGCTTTGTTTTCCCACAATTTCGAATGATAGACGTGGATGGGCTCGTCCTTTGCTGGAGTCCAACTCCAGCTCATTAAGGGAAATGGTGTTAGAAAACACACGACGTCCATAATGTATGCAGACATAAAAAATGAAGAAATTTTTCCGCTCTCTTTCTGCGCCCGTTACTCTGTAACCCGACTGGTCAAGCTATCAGACAACATTTTTGCCCAGTTGAAGGAATAGCCTTCGGTGACTCGAAATATTAGAGGCACCCATTGAAGAAATAAATGTGAGGTGTCCTCTCTCCCATATAACCTGCATGTCATCATAGCTACATACTTGAATTGTGGTTCTAAGGAAGCTATTGAATATATACCATGACTGTCTGCCCTAAACTTCGCAGGGTGCAAAACCCAATCTCTTATTAAGCTAGACATAGTTTTTTCATACTGCACACATTCCTTCTGTTTGAACTCTTCCAAGAATTCGACATCATATGTAAGTGTTCAGGCCTGAAAGTGTCGATGGTGACCTTCTACTCATTCATGATGGTTCTGGTTTGTATGTCCACATGGTCTAATGCCCATCAGACCATATCATAATAGGGGAGTAGTCATGGCCTGGCCGCTACTTTATGCATTCCATATTGAATAACGATCTTATACTTGGTGGTTATGTCGTCTTTTTCATTGTCACTGGAATCATCGAAATAATCCACTAATTCAGCCTACAGAACATCAGAGACAAACGACCAGTTCGGGACCGAGTTGACACTTCGAGGTGAAGTATCAACGACGTTGTCCGAACCTTGTCCCAAAACCTCAACACTGACTTTGGATTCTTTTCGCGGGGCCATGACTGGAGATCCTGCTTTAGCTCTTATGCAATAAAAATACGTATACATACAAAAGTTAGCTTGCTGAGAAAGTGTGCTTTGCGTAATATAGAAATCAATTTGAAATGAATTTGTTATAACAGATCTGTCAAATCATGTTTAGAAATAAATTTAGCAATAAAAACCCAATCTTTATATGTCGATTTGCCTTATTTCTAATTAATGCCATAAATTTTGGCGGTTCGAAATGTTAGTTGGCATAAGGAAGAATTAAGACTGCCTCGTAAACTGTGCAAGCATCAAAACACGAGAGATATTGATTTAGCTTAATTAATCCGGTTTTACCAAAGTTAATTAATCTTTCGGTACTCGTTGTATCGGGAATTTTGCTTTAACTCTTTAAACCTCTAACCCCCGAATTTGCGATGATTGATTTTGGTTAATAAAAACATGATTGTGATTAGGCACTTAATTAATTACGTAATTATTTATATTCGCCATATCGTGACTCGGAGCTTCGAAGGTAAGTTTCCGGGAAGTTTGCATGCCGAGCTGCGAAACCGGGAGATCGTGATAATACGTTTTAATTGAAAGGGAAGATAAATTCGGATTAAGTGTTTAATTAATTATGTTTGTATCTTTATCGCGACGTCACGACTCGGGCTTAGACAGAGTAGTTTTTTTAAAAGAGAACACGTCGAGTGGCGAATTGCTGAAGGAACTTAACCATGGCTTAGTTTTTTCCTTTAACTTTGACACGGGTTACTAACCTATGGACTTCATGGTTTTGGCTATCGGGGATGCAACAATGAGAGTTTTGGATTTAGTGAATGCCCAGGCGTGAAAACCCGATGATGTTTAATCATGATTTAGGAAAACTTTACTCCCGTTATTGACTTGGGTAAAATTTTAAAGCGATTTCGTTGTTTCGTCACTCGGGACTTTTGAACTACGTGATCTATAGCATCCAACATGCGAAATCCCGAGGTAGAACAAAAGGGGGAAAAAGTTTTCTGAAAAGTAGAACTCGCTTCGAGAGTACAATAATCATCGCTACTTGCGTGATAGGACTTCAGAGATTTTGAAACCACAGATGGAAAATATGAAAACCATCTTTCGATTTCGAGCATTAAGACCTGAAATTTGAGACGGGCTAGAAAAAACAAAGGCGGCTCCAACACATGGAATGAGGCATTCACATATGTTCTATAAAATATCATGTCCATACTTTATAAAATCACAGGTTTACTATGTACTTCTCGTTTGTCCGAATACTTTTATATCACTCGACCAACCGGATCGTACAAATTTTTTCGTCTAATTAAATTCTGCAATATCAATATTTAACAGTATAAATTTACCACAGGTTGGCTTCTGAATTTGTATCTCGTGGAATTCTGGGTGGTATTTGTAGACCGCGTAACAATAGAGGCCCAATTTTTTGCTCGCCAGCGTGAGAGCCCCCGATCCAAAAAACTGGCTAAATATGGAATTAATACGAAATCGCTATGAGACAATAAAAGTGCAACGTTCAACCAACCAACCCGCAAGTCCGCCTGTCTATTTGTATATCACGGAAGTGTGGGTGCCCATTGTAGGACACAGAACAATAGAGGCTCAATTTTCAGCCCGCCAGGCCGAGAACCCGCAATCAAAAAAGTCCCTAAGTATGGAATGAGGGATCCGCATATGCTCTATAAAATCTCATGTCCATACTTTATAAAAGTACATGTCTACTATGTATTGTTCATTTCGAGCAGCCCGTAGGTCCTCCTGTCAATTTGTATATCACGGAAGTGTGGGTGCTATTTGTATGACATGGAACAATAAAGACTCTATTTTCAGCCTACCAGGCCATGAACCCGCAATCCAAAAAGTGCCTAAGTATGGAATGAGGGATCCGCATATGCTTTATAAAATCTCATTTCCATATTTTATATAGACTCATCTCCGCAAGTCCATCTGTCAATATGTATATCACGGAAGTGTAGGTGCTATTTGTAGGACACGAAACAATAGATATTCATTTTTCATCCCGCCAGGTCGCAAACCCGCCATCCAAAAACTGCCCAAGCATGGAATGAGGCATTTTCATATGTTCTATAAAATCTCATGTCCATACTTTATAAAAGCACATGTTTACTATGCACTGCTTGTTTTTTCGAATACTTTTATATCACTCGGCCAACCAGATTGTACAAATTTTCTTGTCTGATTAAATTCCACAATATCAATATTTAACAGTAATAATTTACCACAGGTCGGCTTCTGAATTTGTATATCGCGGAATTATGGGTGGTATTTGTAGACCGCGGAACAATAGAGGCCCAATTTTTTGCCTGCCAACCCGAGAGCCCCCGATCCAAAAAACTGGCTAAATATGGAATTAATACAGAATCGCTATGGGACAATAAAAGTGCAACGTTCAACCAACCAAACCACAAGTCCACCTGTCTATTTGTATATTGTGGAAGTGTGGGTGCCCATTGTAGGACATTGAACAATAGAGGCTCAATTTTCAGCCCACCAGGCAGAGAACCCGCAATCGAAAAAGTTCCTAAGTATGGAATGAGGGATCTGCATATGCTCTATAAAATCTCATGTCCATACTTTATAAAAGTACATGTCTACTATGTATTTTTCGTTTGTCGCAAATATTTTAAATAACTCGCCCGACCAGATTGTACAAACTTTCTCGTCTAATAAAATTCTGCAATATCAATATGTAATATTAATAATTTAGTATTGAAAATAATGTTTTTAGATATGTTAGATAGTTGATAGTGATTGCCATCCCTAAACAATGGAAGTCTTGAACCCTCCAACCCTCGATTCCATTTGTCAATCTGTATATCGCGGAACTCCAAGTGCTATTTGGAGGACACAGAACAATGAAAGTGCAATGTTGACCCAGCGAGGCCGCAGGTTTGCTTGTCAATTTACAAATTCCGCGACATACAAATTGATGACCTATATCTGTCACTGAGATGCAATATGACCATCGACCCTTCATGTCTCTTGGGTATATCTTTTGTCGTTTTTATTTTGTAACACGCCCGACCGCTTTCCATACTTTGGTATTTATTGGAATCGGTTTCGCCATCACCGTTGCCTTTGTACTTGTTTCCAGATATGCAATAATTAAACTTTAATGCTAGTAGCCATTCTAACGGAACCGTTAAGATTGTCATTAATGTCCGGAAATCCGGAGAAGATTTTTCATTACTACGATTTAAACTAATATTTGCGCACAAGTATGTTATCCTTTCCAAGTATTCATTTGAAAGGCGATGCAATCTTTTTTTTTTTGTGCGCGGATGGGTTGGTGCTTCCAAGAAATTTCTAATTCTTAATATATTTTCGTCGTCGCAGAAGAGTTTCAATGTAAAGTAATGATATGTTGATGCTCCCAGAGATATATTTCAAGCCAAAAAATTATTGATTAACGTCTTCGGGAATCTGGTCCAAAACTCTTGTTGCTGCAAAGCATTTTCCTACTAGTCATCTCCTTCTGCCCAAAATGGACTAATTCGGGCCTCTGGAATTGCACGTGCAAGCTGTGCTACTGAATGTTTTTGGACTATGCAGAGGCGGTTTCAACTAAGGGCTATTCCACTCACCCAACAACCATTTTTTTCTTCTTCCTCAGGGGAAGCTTATGAAAAATATCAATTTCAGCACAAGATGATTCATCGAGGAGAAAACTTCAAAGATCTTGCATACTGCAGATCCCGTGCATGTGTTTCTCGCATATACCTTCAATGCTTTGGCTCAAAGAAATGGGTCCAATTTCTAAGGATAGATGTACAATTCTCAGTGTTTTTCTTATTTTTTAAAATGTATTTTCTATTAAAAAATATTTACTCTTGGTTGTTGCCTCTTTTCTGGCTTTAACGCATGTTCTAATTGGCATGCTTAGGTTCTCTCGTACTTCTTCGATATTGTGTTTACTTATCTTATCTTTTCTAAGATGGAACATCTAACAATTATATGCCAATGTACTATGTGAATCCACTAGTTTTTTATGCAAACAAAAAATGGATTACATAATTTCAAACCAACGTTCAATTATATTCGTAATGTAGATAGAACATAGCAATACCAATGTACAATGTTGCATCAAAATCATTATTCTTGTTTCTAGACATGCAATTATTAAGTTTTAATGCTAACAACCCATAATGCAAGAAGTTTAATACTTGATTTAATATGTTTCCCTCATGGAAGATTGTATGAAGAACACATTTACACTCACACGTTCCAATAAAATCTAATCTTCAACAAAGCATTTCCTAACAATTAGTAGAAAATGAAGTTTATTAGTTAAGTTAATATGTTACAGTCATGGAACAATGTATCAAGAACATAGTTTCACGGAAACGTTGCAATAAAATCTAATTTTCAACAATGCATTTGCTGACAATTAGTAGAACATCATGGTTTTGCAACAATGGGGCTTCTTTGAAACAAATTCGTTCTTACGAAAATTGCCTTCTGCCTTTCTATTTTCCCACTCTTTTGTTCCCTCTAGTTTCTCCTCCTGGTTACTTAATCGTTTTTCTCCCAAAAATGCCTTGCTCCGAAGTTTTGCGGATACACGCCTTTCCAACAATCGCTTCCCCTTTCTTTAAATTGACCCTCTATTGTTCCCTGTCCCACAACTAGCACCAAGAGTTCCGCAATATACAAATTTACAGACAGACTTGCGCTCTAGTCGGGTCAACATTTCTCAACATGTGGGCGGTGTTGCGGGTTCACAGTTGCACTCATGTTGTTTTATCCCGACACTGACTGAACGCCTCCCCATTCCATACCTAGAAACTTCTCCAACCGCGAATTCCCGCTAGGCGGTGTCTACATTGGACTTCTGTTGTTCCATGGCCCGTGAACAATACCGTCACTTCCGCGATATAAAAATTTGCAGTCATTCTTAGATCATACCCTCTTCCGTATTACGGTCCACCTATCATGCCCTCTTCCGTGGTGCACACTTTTGCACTGAAAAATTCCGAGAAATACAATTTAACCGTCGGGTCCTTGCATATTTAGTGGACCTATTGTCACCCCATTTTGAATCCCATCTGTCCGCTTTCCATACTTTTCCATTTGTTCAAATTTCTTTGGCAGATCGTCAGTTTGGCGGGTTGAAGAAATATTCATTTCGTAGTCGTTGTTTCATGTGCCCGTGCCCCTTTGCAATTAGCAGTTGGAAATTATATTTAAGATGTTATTGCTATGCATGCAATTAGAAATTTCCCTATTCCATACTTAGCTACTTTGCTGGAATTTAGCAAATATACAAAGCGACCGTTGAATTTCCCCATCGTGATCTCTTCCGTTTTACACATTTTGCACTCAAAAATTTTGAAACATGAAATTTGATCGTGCAACACTCGGCTGTCCTAGCTATGCCCGTAACCCTTTTTTGAATTCCATCTGACAACTTTTCATAGCTTTCCATTCCCTTGCTCTCCGTCGTTTCCGTCACCTTCATACTCGTCTATAATAAAAGAAAATAAAAAGTTATATATATATATATCTTGTTTCTAAATATGGGATTACTGGCATTTAATTCTAACAGTTCATCATGCAGAAACCATATAGATTTTCATTGATGGGCGAAAGGCTCGAGGACATCTCGTATTGATGCACATTAAACCAAAATTTATAGGGGCATTATATTATCCCTTATGAGTGTTCATTTCAAAATCATGAAATCCCGTTCACAAGGCGTGGCCTTCGCACGTTCACGAAACCTCCATTCCTTAATTTCTCTTCCCCGTACCCACCACCCTCGCATTTCTAAATATGCAATAAATAAACTTTACTGTCATTAAACAACGAAAGGCTCGAGGAGCTTTCCCATTCATAAGAATTTAACCAAGATTTACCGAAAAGTTATGTTATCGACTCTAAATGTTCATTTAAACCATCATCTATAGCAAAGAAACCTTCTCATAAACCTATGGCATCATCTTGATAATAGTTCTGTGGAGATACAGTGAACATATTCGGGCGCGAGGACCAGAAATTCCACTAGTTCAGGGCATTTTCTTATTACTCAACCTCTGCCACAGAGAACCAAGTAATTTGGACCTCCGGGATTGCTCATGCAGGTTGTGTGCCTGAGATTTTTGACTGTAAGGACCTGGTCTCTTGGTGCGCCGATAAATTTATTACAGAGAAAATAATTATTACACTGCAGGACCGCTCTTCTGTTTCTTTGTCACCTCAGGTCTTCCGCCAGATGCTGAAATTGCCAAAGCCAACATTGACATTCATAGGAGAACATTGCAAAAGGTTCCTAGCAAAGCATAATAATGGATTGGACCTCTTGCCCCCTTTTTTGGAAAACCCGAATCTAGTTCCTGAAGATATTACAAGCATGTGGGTTATTTCATTTAGAAATCCATTTCGCGAAATTGCCCAGCTATTTACAAGAATAACGGGACAGGAGTCCACAACTATTGTTTCCCGCATGGATCTTTATATTTTGTATTTCACAGTCAATGAAAAAGCCATTTTTTATTGGGGAAGGTTAATTTCCCATGAAATCTCTTCCCAATTGTCAAGCTACAAAAGGGAAAAGAAATTTTTTATGTCATCCTATTTAGTTTTTGCAATTGCACATTCCTGTTAGTTTCCGCAACTGTCTCTGTCCAAGAATGTCAACTGCGAATTCCACCCAGTGCATTCTGGTACCAGGCCTTGTGGAAGCACAAGGATTCCCATTTTTTTTATGAGGTTTTTAATGGCTTTCTATCTGTTTTCAAAGTTTTTTGTTAGGAGAAGATGTTCCCCGCATATCTGAACAAGCAACTAGTTTTTTGGACAAGAAGGGGACACTCGAACATTTCGATAATTACACTGTCATAAGAATTTTTGGCTCCACGGAACAACCTGCTCTCCTTCCATGTCACATTATGGACATAATATTTGTCGTAGAAGTAGCACTTCAGTACAACTACTGGTTCCATCTGTTCCAAAGGAAGAAAAAAAAAAACAGTTCATTCCTCTGCCTTGGAAAATAGGGGAGTTCGTGTTGAAAAACGTCAACAAAATTGACGATTTCGCAACACATTCTAGCATCTCCAACCTGAGATATGTTGAAGACATAAGAGGATTCGACCCCTATGATATTTTTAGACAACATTTACAAACACTTGGCCTTGACGATTGTTTTGTGAATAAATACCTGCCCAAAAACAGAGACAGTGGCGACAACGGTCTTGCCTCTGATGCCGACGAGGTAGAGATAATGCAAAGTTGCACTAAATTGTACACGCACAAGAGTGTTCAATCCTTAAATACCACTCCAAAAAGTACGACATCTCAGAGCATTGCTCTAACGGCCCATCACAACAATAAAGAAACCCAGAGTTCTTCAAACGGAGGAGAAGATAACAACCCTCCTCAGTCTAAAATTGATAGTTCTCACAAGCTTCCAGTAGAGAAGAAGAGAAAAAAAAATGTGGACAAGGCGGAAGAGCTGGAAATTTAGAGTGAGAACATGAAACTTGACACTGATTTGGATACCATGATCTGCTTCCTTGATCATCCTGAAGACACCATCCACCATATTCATCTAATGGACATAGCCGTTACCGAAAATTTTGACAAATATGAATCCTTCATGTTCCAGAGCGCCGTTTTTGATAGCCGGAACAAAAAATTGATAATTCACGAAAAAAATGTTAAAACTAAGAAAGACAAATCTCGTTCAAAGGTTGACGTTGCAAACATGCGGCCTTCCCAAATCTGTCAACTTCACACTGTGACTGGAGAAGCACTTCATAATTCCATTGGAGGCATTGAGATCGAGAATGCCAGATTGAAGGACCGAATCAAGGAATTGGAAGACGCTTTCATTCCTATGCCATTTCTTGTCGATCCTTTGGCAATAGCCATGCCTGACACCCCTGCACCCAATGTAAAAGCATCCTCCACCCTGCTCACATCCTGTAAAGGATATGTGGAGAACAATATAAAAAAAAGAGTGGAACTGGTTACCGAGGCATGGAAAATATCACAAACCATCACTTCCCTTGGAACTAGGGCACATAGCTTGCTCCATCTTTTGCAGACCGAATTAAAAGATGAAGAAAATTTCATTTCAAAAATGGTCATCCGTTTTGGCAATATTGTCAACAATATGACAAAAACAAAAAGAAGAGAAGAAGACCTTCCATCCAAAAACCGCATCGGCCAATTGAATGCATGTTGGAAAGAAAAAGTAAAGAACCTGCATCTCATTGTTCAGTCATGTGAAAAATCCATATCGAAGAAAGATATATTATTAACAAAACTGTCAAATATAGATTTAACCAGGAAAACCTACGACTTCCAAGACCCCCACTTAATCGAAAACTCCTTTCCCTTAACCATGAAATAGTTCGATAAACAGGTTGCTATGTTTAAGACCTTGTCTCTGCAAAATTTTTACAACATCCTTCAATTTGATCAAGCTGACGTCCATGACTGGCTAGTCAAATATGCAATACAGAATGAGGAAATTCATCAGGCTCTCTCTAATCTCTCTATCGGCTTCCAAGAATTAGAAAACGATATTTTCAACATAAAAATATGGAATGAGATCAACGTTGCCCCAATGAAAGGCTACATTGAAGAATGGCTCGAAAGGCAATTGAAACAGGCCGTCGATGAAAGGCAACAGGCAGTTACCAACATTCTAGCAGCCCTGGAGGACATCCTTGAAACCGCAGTCATCGGCGAAATTAATGAAATGAAATCCACAAGAAAATAGCCAAAGGGCTCATATGTACCCTCAGTATAAGTTTACTCATCACATCCTTCTTTGTTTATCAAACCACTTATTCCAGTTTCTTAAATACAGATGTATAGGAAAATACTTATACCTTTCCATTTATTTTCTTTTGTGGCTATTGCACATCTTCTTTCCATAATCCTGTTTCTTGTACATATTTCTCTAATGGTCTGTGGGAGCCCCAATCCCAGTCTACATGACAAATGCATTGAAATTTCAGTTTATCTGTAACAGACTTTAATTTTTTTGTATATTTCAAAATTTCCAGTAGTATGTAACAAACTTTTATTTTTTGACAGATTTCAAATAAAAATGCATTTAAATTTTTACATGTTACAAACTCTATTCTTATATTTCACCACTCTGTATGACAAATGCATTTAATTTTTAATATGTTACAAACTTTCATTCTTATCCTTCAACAGTCTCTATGGAAAATGCATTTACTCAACAATGTAACCGTCATTTACTTATACCCCATGTTCACAAATGCATTTAAATTTTTATGTTTCTTATCTCCTATTAATTTTATGTCATCATATATTTTTATCTTTCACCAGTCCATATGGAAAAAGCATTTAAATTTCCAAATTTATTCTTCCACTGTAAACAAATTTTGACTTTGTTATATACTTTCAAAAAATTAGGTTTGCTATATACTTTCCAAAAATAGATGGTGCTCTACCTGCCAACCCTCCTTTCCTTTTGCCCCATCTTCCGTGATATACATGTTGCACACAACATTTCCGTGATATACATTTTACACCGAACACCATTTCATTTACAATTCGACCCCATTTTCCACATTTTTCTTTCTAACCTCATTGGCAAGGCCTGCGCTGCCACACAACCTTGTTAACTAATTGATTTTAGTACACCAAATTACATTCAATGTTGTATAGTCAAACAATAATCCAATCTATATTCATTTTATCATTTATTTAGAGATTTTAGGTTATTTAGAAAATGTTATAAATTTAAATCATTTTAATTCTTAGAAATATTAGCTCATTTAAAATATGCTATAAATTTAAAGAGACACATTTACTTAATTCAATACTTGTAATTACTTTTGATTAATTTTGATCTTTTAATTTAATTATTAAATTCTTTATTGTTAATTAATGGAGTCAAAATTAATTAATTTGATTTTTTTAATCCAATTATTAAATTCTATATTGTCAAAATTATGAAATAAATTCTCAATATTATATTATTTCTATAAATCCATCCACTTGTAAATTTTAATGCATTAAATTCTTGTGCTAATTCAATTTACATTTATTTATTTATTTTACTTCTAAAAATATTAGTTTATATATATATTTATTTTACTTCTAAAATATTAGTTTATATATGGAAGAAGTTGAGACAAATATTGTGAAAATAAATTTACCATGCTTTAATAAATGTTTTAGGGTCGGCTAGTTGTTTTACGAAATGTTTTTTTCGTGGAAATCTAGAGATACAAATTTACACCAATCGCTATTTTTTTTTGTTCAGAATTCATTTTTGAATGCATAAATGGATTGAGCATGCTGAAAAACTCCCAGGGCACTTGGATTTTACATAGATAATCACTTAAATCTACGAATCCAACAATTTCAATTTCTCGCCGAATTTTAGGCAAATATCCCCGGAAAAAATCTTCATTTAGTAGAATCTTTAGCCTACGGCTATTTATATATATATATATATATATATTTCCTCTGAAAAATTCATAATTTCATTATACAATAACAAAATTACATACACTGATATATACAAGTTATTTTGACATAGCCTTGTACATATTCTCCAGTGAAAATATTCTAACCACCAGGTGATGCAAAATAGGCATCAAAGATACATAACTGAATGTCTTCAAATAATACCAGTCCCCCCAAAAAAAATCCATCTGAAGTAACATTTAAGTCCTCCATATAGTGGGTATCCCATCAATACAACAAATACTATATCAGAAAAAAAAATCGAGATGTGTCCTAGCATAAACCATAATATTGTCCCCACAAAAGAGCATAGATGCCAAAATCATGAATCTGTCTATCATGAAAGGGTTGTGGTAGAATCCACGAATTCCCGCTGATGTATGTTATTCAACATACCATTGACCAAAGGCTAACTGCGAGGCTTCTTTGGAAATCCTATCCATCAATTTGTTCCTTTCCCTGTATATATGAGAAAAAGAGATAGAGTCAAATATACTTTTAATGCGAAGAACATCCTCTAACATCGGAAGCAAACGAGATACATGAAAACCGTGAACCCCATTAGCCCAATTGATTATTACTAAAGAATCACCAAAAACTTGTAATGATCTGCAACCCTGCTCCATAGCTAAAACTAAAAGAAGTTTTAAGGCCAAAAGTTTAGAGTAGTTTTTTGAGCCAGTCCCCAAACCATCTTTGAGGGTAAAGAAATGAGAGTTAGAGAAATAAAGACAACCACCCCCTCCACACTTAGCCTAATCAGAAGAGGAAGCACCATCGAAGTATACCCATGGGAGACTAAAGTTAGGAACCACCTTCCTAGAGGCTCGGGGCTATGCCAATGCACCACCACCTGAGCTCGGGAAATAATTCAAGATACCAATGCAATTAACTACCACCCTTTATGCCGGAATGATCACATCCTGGAAAAATTTCCCATTTCGAGTGATCCAAATCCCCCAAGCCAGGATAAATGGAAAAGCCCGATATTCCACTTGACCCCGACCACAAAGCCACACGCTTGTAAAGCTAATTCAAAGGAATTTCCCTACCAGCTCCACAGGGAGGGAAACAAAATCCGGGAAAAATCTCATACATCCCGAACATATGAACAATGTAGAAAAGATGCTCCACCGATTCTAAATGAGTTTTACAAAGAGCGCATCATCCCAACCCAGAGAAAAGACGCCTTTGTAAATTATCCCAGGTAGGCAAATTGTTTTCTAGAATCGACCAAACCAATAGCTTTCCCTTCGCTGGAAAAGACTATTTCTAGATCTTCCTCCACCACCAAAGGGGGTCCCATTGATTAAGGTCCACACATAATTTTATATAACCAACACAAGGAGTATATTCCCCATCCCCAACACCATCCCAAAGAGATTCATCAACTCTATCAATGAATCGAATGGAAGCATCCCGGAGTGCCTGAGTATATCTATCCTAATGAATATAATCCTCCTCCAGAAGACCAAGCCTATTCCCTGAAAACCAACCTTGATGCCACAAATTTGTTTGAATGGGGTCCCCAAATTGAGCAAGATAAAAGAAACCACTCTGAGCCAATCTATTCCAAATCCGTGCTGACAACAAGTGTCCCATCTGGCTACCATGCCACAGATCCATACCAAAATGAACCAATCTCCCAGAACCCACTCGCAACACCAGATAGCTCCCAATGAGATCAAAATTTTTAATCAAGACCTTCCAGATAATAGAAATTTCCAATGAATATTTATTTGCAGTTCGAATCCAGTCAAGAATATATAGGGGGGCAATATATTTTTGTTGTACAAAACAGGTCCAAAGACTAGTAGTTTTAATCAGTCGCCAAGAGCTCTTTGCAGCAAGTGATTTTGAGAAAGAAAAAACATTCTTTAAGCCCTAGCCACCCAAGGCCTTTGGTGCAACAATACGATCCCATCGAACCCAGAGAAATACCTTGTTGTCCTTGTTTCCCTTCCACAGATAAGAAAAGCACAACCTCCTCACCTTCTCCAAAATACCTTTTGGTATCCAAGCTAACGAAATCCAGTAAACCGGAATAGCCTCTAATACTGCCTTCATGAGAACTAAACGACCGGCCCTAGATAACCATCGATGTCTCCAACACTTTAACCTTTTTTCAAGTTTTGAAATGAACCACAACCAATCGGTCTTCCGATAGTGATTGGGTTTCAATTGAAAACCAAGATACTTCAAACCTTCATCCAAATCAAAGACCCGAAAGGGGAGCCTAGAGGTAATGGATAGAGACTCCCCCCATCCAAATAAGAGAGTGTAATGCTAGAATTATGTTCATTTATTACCATGCTCGTAGCTTGTTTAAAGAGAGTTATACTCTCACATAGTTTATCAATATCCCGCCTAGATTCGTCACAAAAAATTAGGATGTCATCCACAAAGAGTAAATGGGAGATATACAAACTCGATGAGATTTTGATGCCTCTGAAGTTTCCAGCAGACTTTGCCTCAATCAAGAAACGACTAAGACATTCAACAGCCAAAAGAAAAAGAAGTGGAGACAGAGGGAATCCTTGTCTAACGCCCCTTTCTTCCTTGAAGAATGATGAATCTGAACCATTAATCAAAATGGAAAAAGAAAAAGAAGATAGACATCCCATAATCCAATTTGTGAAAGCCACCCCAAAGCCAAGATGTATCAACAACATCTGGATATAAATCCAATTTACCCTGTCGTAGGCCTTCGAAAGGTCAATTTTAATAACCTCACCTTTAAGTTTTCTTCTTTTTAAATTGTGTAAACCTTCCTATGCAGCCCCAATAGCCTCATGAATCTGCCTTCCCACCAGAAAACCAAACTGTTCGCTTGAAATATGCATAGAAAGAATATCTTTGAGTCTTTGACTGATAACTTTAGAAATGATCTTATATAAACAGTGACATAAATAAATAGGTTGGAAATCATCAAAAGTAGCAAGATTGTCTGACTTTGGAATTAAAGTGATCAAAGTGGCATTTAGTGGATCGTGCATATGCCCATTTTTCCTGGATTCCTCCACCACTTTTAAAATGTCATTACCCAGCAAGTCGAAGAAACCCAAGTAAAATTAAATCATCCAACCATCAGGACCTGGTCTCTTTCCTTTCTGGAAAGAACACATGACTACCAAAAATTCTTGTTCAGACACCTTCGTCCTCCTCCACAAAATGAGGGAATAGCCTGACCACATTCACAATTTCAGCAATTGAGGATCCTGCATGTGCCTTGAAAAGTTCTTTAAAATGAGAAGTCCCCAAGGATGATAAACCTTCAAAAGTATTGACCAATTGACCATCCCCCTGAGTAAGACCCCAAATAGTGTTTGTCATTTTCCTGCCTTTGGCAAAAGAATGGAAGAATTTTGTATTATCATCCCTGTAGGCGAGCCAGATAACATGACTTTTGAGTCTCCACAAAGCTTCTTTTTCATCCAAAATAGCCCTCATCTAAAATTACAAATGAACCAGTTCATCCTTTTCCTCCCTGGAACAGAAACCCCTGTCATGGTAGGCATGCGATTCCAACAGGGTCTTTTCAATGTGTAATAACTCCTGCTCCTCTTTTAATTTTTTATCATGTGCTCAGGAGATGGTTTCTTGTTTTACTTTTTTCAAGTTTTCCAGAAAAAGAATAGCAACATGAGTAGTTGAGTCTTTACCTAAGGGTTTCCACAACTTATGAACCAAGGCTTTATACTCTTGATCCTTTAACCAATCTTCAAAGAACTTAAAGGGGCTGGGAGCCCGACTAACCCTACCGCATAATTCCAGTACAATCAGATTGTGGTCCGATTCACCACTACAAACAACCCATTGTCGATAAAGGGCCAAGAATCCACTAGCTCCTCCTTCAGAAGGAAACGATCTAGGAGTTTAGCAACCTGATCATCCCCTACCCGCCTATTCCTCCAAGTCGATTGTAATTTTACCGGCTCTAAATCCAACAACCCATGGAGATCAAGTAAATGGGTAAAGTAATTGGTCATAGGGTCTGGGCTTGTTCGAGGTCCCCAAACCTTTGCCGCACCTATGGATAAATTTAAACCTCCACCCAAAACAACCTCTTGATCAGAAAACCAAGAACACTTTTCCAGAGATTCCCAATAACATTGTCGATCAACATAGGGTCCATAAATGTTAACAAGCATCAAGGAGCGATCCAGCTCTACAAAAAAAATATTGAGACCAATCCCCGATTCAAAACCCAAAATCTGTTCACAGTTACAACACTTGAGAGACCATCCAGTGGCTAGACCCCTAGATCAACCCTTTGCATCCACTACCGCAACGGACCATCCTGGAAAAAGAGATTCTAATGACGCAACCACCAGTTCACTGACCCCCATAGTTTCTTGAAGAAAAATAACATCCAGATCGATAACAACAACTAATATTTTTAAGGAAGATTTTTTTTCAGGGTTTGCAAACCCCCTACAGTTAAAAGAGAGGAATTTCATAGAGAAACCACCTCTTGGGGTTGCTTTGTTCTTAGTGCCCATTCAATGGAATATTTTCTGCCAGAGGCCAAATCAATCCTGGCTCTATCTTGAGCTAGAATTAAATGTGATCTCCTACCTCGACACTGAGACGAAGAAGGGACCTGAGGAAGAGAACCCAATCCCCGCCCAAGTGGATCCTTTGCACTACATCCACCCAAATCCTCAGTTAATACAACCCTGTTATGAAGATAATAACAAATCCTAGACCCCTCAGAAGACTTGATGTCGGAAGATGACTGGTTGCCTGAATGGGAAGGAGTCCCATTCAAAGACAACGTAGAAGAAGGAAAGGAAGGTACCGAATCCAAAGGGAAGGAAAGGACAACAAAAGAAGAAACCAAATTACCCACATCCCCAAGTGACATCGAAGGAAGGGAAGCCCCAAACACACAAATAATCCCCGACACCTGACTACAATACGAAGGGGCTAAAGGGGTATTGATAGAAGGTGGAAAGAGAACCCCAACATGAGAGAGAGTACAAAAAGATGCCTCAGGGAGAGGCTGGGTGAAAAGAGGGGAGGAACCCGCAATAAGAAAAGAAACTAGCTCCAAAAAGCCTCACTGAAGCAACAAATAAGAAGAAATAGAAGTAGAAACCGGAGAAAAAGAAGTTTGTTGCTTACCCGACACCAGGAGAGACCTTGGACAAGCCAACTTTATGGACTTCTGAACCTTTGCTCGATCTAAGTCCAAGACGCCTATAGCAGTACCAACAGGTGTAATGTAGTGCCCCCCCCCCATCCCTGCCATTGTCATTAAAGTTTGAAACAACCGTATGGGAAACCCCAGTAGCCCCGAACCCCAAATCCACCTGGCTCGATGCAACAACAAAACCATCTCCTAAAGAGCCCTGCAACTTCCCCTTGAAAGGAAAATTGCAATCCGCTACTCCATGACCATAAACATGGCATCTATGACACCTGAAAGGGATGCCCTCATAATCCAACAGCTGAAGAAAAGGACCGAAAGTTGTCTCAATAGTAAACTCCTTGAGTAAACCTGAATGTAGATCCAACTTCACCAAAATCCTGGCCACGAACATCAAACCTGTGTCCTCAAAGGACAAATCTACTTCAATGTACTCACCTAGTTTGTTTCCAATGGCTGAGAAATGAACAGGGTTCTAGTACTGCATAGGTAGGCCCAGTAACCGAACCCAAACATGAACCACTTCCACCCTCTCCTGCTTAGCATCAAAATTGGGAGTCCATTGCTTAAGAACAATAAGCGTACCAACCATACTCCAAGTTTTAGATAAAACCCAAAAAAAATCTGTAGAAGCAGAGAAGACGAAGGCAAACCATCCATTAGCTAACAAACAAATACTTGGAGGGAGAGAAATATTAGATCCCCAAGTATTATCCACCCAATAACGCAAGAAAGCAACACCCAATCTCTTCCCGCGCACCATGCCCACCACAACCAGATCTGAAATCTCAACCACATGGTCCATGTCAATATCCTCTACGAATACCAAACAATTTGAGTCGGTCCTATCTAGATCCGCCGGGTTCACCGCCAGTAACCCCAATGATACACCAACAAGGGATTTTGGGTCCCCCACCATGGGATCTCCCCCCAAACCAGTTGTAACCGACAAAGACTCCACATCCCAAGCCAACTCCATCCTAATGGGGAAAATAAAAGGAACTGCAGATAGAAAAAAAAGGGGGCGTCCCCACAAAAAACCTGCATGCTAATACGCTGCCACCCGACCCTGGTAAAGTCTAACCCCAAACAAAGCCCCCTACCACACCCTAGACCACCACACTACTGGAAATGAAGAAAAAACCTATCCGCCATCACCATCACTCGCCACCACCTCCGTTCACACCATCTATCTATCTATCTATCTATCTATCTATCTATCTATATATATATATATATATATATTATTTAAATATTTTATTTATATACTAATTTGAGTAGTAGTTATCAATTGTGATGAATCAAACTCACTACTCTTTCTATCCATTTTTTGAGGACTGCTCTTTCTCTCCATTGCGATGAACCAAATTTATTTATATACTAAACCTTTAAAGTAAATAAGATAATAATGAAAAATATACATAAGTTAAAAGAAAAATAATGAATATGTAACATGAAAAATATTAGGACAATATGTGATATTATATATGAATATAAATTGATTGTCACTTATTTGAATATGTATGTTTTTTTAGACATGTGATTTTTGGTTATTTAATATTGTTTTATTATGATTTTCTATTATATATGTATATTTATTTTCCTTCCCTTTCAAAGATACTTTGTTCACAAAGCATAATTTAGAAAAGACTACATATTTACTGTTGCATGAAATGCTTTCACTTGACACTTTGTGTTAGGAATATAATTATGTGGAAACAATAATAAAATAAATCAAAATGAATGTGGAAATAAAAACACAAAAGATCACAATATAAGAGAAACACCAATATCTGTGGTTCACTTAATATGGGCTTACCTCCATGGAGAAACAACCAATCCTTCCTTTATTCAATATAGAAAAATGAAGGGATAACACTTGTAGCACATCCGCCACAATCTCTTCTTCACTCTCACATTATCCTCTTTCAGACGCACTACAATCTATCACAATACACAGTTGCAATGCAATGCTCTCTTTTAAAAGGAGTTGACTTCTAGGGAAAAAAGGCACCAACATAACTTCTACTATCAAATGTGTGACCTAATAATGTGTTAGCACTCTGGAAACTTAGTTCGGCTAAGGAAATGAATGACAGAGGCAACCTACAAACCAGTTTGAGGCTGGAAACTAACATTTCCGACCTGGAGAGGGCTCTCTCTGAGACTTCGTCTATGTACAAGTTACGACTTTAAACTGTCGGCTATATTTAACACTTTCATACAATATTTTCTTGTTCTATTGGCAAAAGAAAAGCAATACCTTAGGCTATGGAGCCATTTTAAGAAAATGATAGAAACAAATGACTTAATAACTGAAATTGAGAGGATAAGGCTAAATAAACAACAATCTTTTAGTTAAAATCGTTGTGTGTGGCGGGAGAAAAACACATGAAGAAACTCATAGCACTGTCGGGGACGAATTCAGAGTTCACTGAGAGGAAACACAATCATCTAAACGACGCAAATCTAGATCACCACTCAGTGAATTCTAGATTCGAATCACGTTCCTATTTAGACAAAAAATACATATATGAATATAAAGAACACAAGAAAGCACGTATGAAAAGAGAGAGTACAATACATCAAATTTCCATTGTTAGAATCTTTTCGTCAAAGTTTCAGGACCTTTGCATTAAATTTCAATCAAGCTTGAAAGCTACATTCAATAGTATTTGTCTACACTATTTTTCCAGTCAACCTGGCTTGCATTGAAAAGAAGAAATATATAGACCATGGTGTGCCGCTTGGGATACCATGCCCTCTAACTACTATCCCCAGAAATCAGGCTCTGACTATTCTTTGCTAGATGACTCTTCATATGGCACTGTACTAAAAATAGAAACTAACTATTCTTGATTGCACAATAACAAACATCTTTGCCATGACAACTCGGTCATAAACAAGTTTTCATCGTTAGAGAGTGATGTGTCGATGCTTTTCCTTTGATAGAGTATTTGAATGATCAAGTGCTCTGCCAGACTCTAGTAACCCATTGTAACGACCTTGATTTCTGTCGTGCAATCATTTGCTATAGCATGCATGTGGCGGGTAACCGCGGACTGTTGTGGTGTTTCCAAGAAAACACCAACAGTTAGGGGACAATGCCTTTCTTCAAACTATCGCACATCCAAAATACACATGTCCTTTGTAATAGATGGATCTCCAGCGTTTTGCATCATATGCTTGCCGCACGGGTCCCTGTCATAGTCCTTACTTGCTAGTGGAAAACAGGACACGGGGAGACAAAATACGTGCCACGTTGAGAAGACAAAAATGGGGTCGATCGATCATGCTTCTAGCTTCATCTACAGTTTGGACATCCGAAGCGTTCTCCTGAGAGACCAGTTGTGCCTTTTCAGATTCATTACTTTCCTTTGAAGAACCACGTTCCCTTTCAATCTCTTCTGCGCATTGGCCAGCGCCGCATGGACGTTTTCCAGTGCCGCTCTGCTTTCCTTGAAGTGATTTGAATTTCTTTCTTATGACATCCTCAATGCTTCGCGCAACTGGATGATTGTATCTTGTGATTCCCTGAGCTGCCTCTTGAGCCACGCCACATTTCCCTCTTGGCCCTATGATGCTGATGCCTCAAGGGTATTCACTGCTAACTGCTATCTCAGTTCCCTTTTCTCCTGGTATAACTCAACAATAGGGAGCTACACTTTCTTTAGCTGCTGCGACGTTTCGCGAATATCTATGCCTTCAACGTTTGTCCTTCTGCCACAGGCTTCTCAACTTGGACCTTCGACATGCTCCAACCGAATGGCGTGCATGAGTAACTCTTCAACAACTGACTCCGTGCACGGCTTGCTCGGGACTTGGGCTTCCCCAGTTTCCTTGTTCTTCCTTGGTCTGCCCCTTCTTTGGGGTATCAGGTGTTGGGGGAATAGGGATTGCAATGTCTTCCCTTCTTCCGTGACCCTTCCTATTTCCGCCTCCGTGCGATGAGATGTCGCTTTTTGTGCTGGTAGAGGGGAATATCCTTTGGGGTCTCTGGGGATGTCAACTATGAGTAGGAACGAATCTCAGTTGTTTCCCAATCTCCTCAACTCCTCAACTATCGACAATTTAATCAACGAGACATGAGATAGTTTCTTCTTTGGTTATTTTGTTTCATCCTGGACGTCGTCTACCATTTCTATGAGGCTTTGGTGCAAGAAGAAAGGCATATTTAATGGTCTCCTTCCTGTGAAATGCATCAACAATCTGATGTGATGTGGGTGAATTCTGTCAAACCTTCCTTCATAGGTGAAATATTTCCTAATATCTCTTAAGAGCTTCCAAAAAGGTTCTTGCAGATATCTACTTGGAACGCCCACTTCAACATTCCCATTTAAACAGCCTGGTTTTATGAACTCCTCATAGCATAGCGCATCCAAAGGCATTCCTTTAAACCACCTTTCACCACACGGAAGGATCTCTGTGGCGCCTGACAAAGTTTCCTCTGTTACCTGGAAAGTGATTCCTGCAATTACTTCGTGGGACCCATTGAACATGAGTGCAAACTGCTCTGCCAGTTTCACATTGAATCCTTGGATTTTCCTACAAAATACCATGCATATGACCTGTTCAAACGATGCTATGACATCTAGATCTTCATTTACCAACGCTAAGTTTTGAGGTTCCGGCCCCACATTTTTGCTACTTCGCGCATGTTTCCTTATGTTCTGAGATGTTGTCATGGTGCAACGCGTATTTCTCCTGCACATGGAGGATTTAGCACAGACCTGAAGCAGTGATCTTGCTTGACCTGAGTTTGTGACGCAGTGTAAGGAAATCTACCTTCTAGCCACGAGAAACTCAGGACTCGCGGGAAGAATTACAGGCGTAGCATAAACTTGGCTGGTGAACAAAATTCATGCAGAGAAACCAAAATTTATAACTAGGCAGGCGAGAGATAGAATTGTGCCAGGGGACACTGAATCCATGGTGACTGGAGGCTTCGAAGCAATCCGAAGATTTTCACAGCACATCCGCGCGATGGGTACACTTTGGGGCGTGTAAAGTACAACTGATAAGAGCTGCAAATTATACGTGATATGAGAACTGTGATTTTTCATTCTTTATGACTCCATAATGAGTTGATGATGGTCATTGTTTCTGCCAATGTGAATTCTACTTAACAACTTGCCTCAACCTTTGGAATGTAAAACCTTCTCCTCTGACAGGACCCAACTCTTTGGGAAAAGACCTTTACTACTTACACATGTTTTGGTTCTAACATCCCTTTCAGATTCTAAGGGCCAATCAAACACTTGCTGACTTTGACCCATGCGTTATTTGGTACCTAAATTCAAATGATTTGACACACGGACCATGAATCGACTAAGGCCGACTCTAACTAAAAAAATGACGATGCTAACAATTGGCTCCAATAGGGATGCTATCCTCCTAGTGA
Source organism: Picea engelmannii (assembly GCA_009831015.1). Taxonomy (NCBI): domain Eukaryota; kingdom Viridiplantae; phylum Streptophyta; class Pinopsida; order Pinales; family Pinaceae; genus Picea; species Picea engelmannii. The sequence continues at coordinate 410,486 of ML781565.1, forward strand.
GGTGGCAAAGAACAATAGACCAGGTGCCTGACCATTGGGCTATTATTCGGCTTCCAGAATCTGAAATGGCAAAAAAGAAAGATAGAACGTAAACCTTCTTGACATAGTTTCGACCAGACTCAACATAAAATTAGGGCCTTCACTCTAGGATTCAATTTTCTGCTGAAAAACTGAATCAAAATGCCTTCTTTGAAAACAAAAATGAAACGACTATTTACAATGACATGAAAAAATGAAGCAGACCTTACTGAACCAGATAGTGTTTGAGGAACCTACCATTCACAGGCCCTCCGCAATTGGATTCTCCATTAAGCTCTTCTAACATATATGCATTGTGTTGATACTGAGAGGGGGGTGAATCAGTATCAAGTACAATTTAAAAACCTTTTTCAACTTATACTTAAACCATTCAATTATATCCAATGAGCAATGAACAATAATATAAGAGTTACACCAATACACTACAATACACCATGCACAATATATGAGAAATAATCAATAGTTTTTGTTCAAGGGAAGTAATGACTTCCAAAGGTAGCTACAACTTCCAAATGTAAAGGGAGGGATAAACCTCCAAGAGGAAGATACAATCCTCCAATATCAAGAGAGATTTGGACTCTCTATCCTTGCCCCTTCCTTCCACCCAAGAATATATGAGAGATAATAAAACTTTACATTAAATCATCACCATCAACCAATCATCACATAGAACCTGATAATGCTTTTTGAGACTTATTCAATTTCTGCAATTATTCAATTCTTGGAGTACTCTGATCCTATAGACAATGTTACTCAATGTATTCTCTGAAACTCCTCTAATTTTCACTCCTTCAATCCTCCCCAAAAAGAGGTTATAGAAATAATGGTAGACTTTATTCAATTATGGTCTGTTCAGAAGACCCAATTTGTACAACCTGCCCCGCGCTCAATATTAACATCTGATTCTAGAAATTGTACACAAGAAACTACAGTCTGTACTCTTTCCAATGGAAGTGGTCCCACTGCATTTGGAGTTTGTATGAAAAAGTTATGACTATTTTACCCAGGACACCTGTTTATTGACTAGTTTCAGGACTGGTCACAAACCCTATATTCCACAGAGTGTATCTCCATAATTATAGCGAATCAAGAGATGAATTTTTTACCAAAGGTACCTTGATATGTCTTCTCAATACCATAGCGATTTCACCATCTGAATCATTCTAGAAAAAAAAGTTATAGCAAAAATGGTAAGATGACCTGAAAATAACATACCTTAGAACACATCACCAAAAGACTTCATCCTCCCTTG
>ML781565.1:414939-430662 GCA_009831015.1 Picea engelmannii
TACATGTACTTCCTTTTTCAATTCACTTTGTCATCTTCAAAAATTCATTTCTCCTCAACCATGAGGATCCATGTGATGTGCCACATACCACCGGAAACAACATGATGTATACTATCCATTCATGGGTGTTGTATATGCATGTGGATTTTACTTCATGTCCAAATACCTTTATCAATCTTGCGGTCCAAAACCCATGACTAGGGTTGACATCAATGACAACAATCAATCTTCCAACACATTGTTCCTATGGTACGCGTTGATTCTGAAAGGTCCCGTCCAAAGATGATCGAATTTTCCATGCTTTCCCTTGTCTTCATTCCTCACATCCCACTTTATCACTAGATCATCCACCTGGAATTCCTCTTATTTAGTGTTCTTGTCGAAAGTTTTATTCATCCTTTCCTGGTGCAGTTGTGACCAGTTGTAAACCTGCTCCCTCATCTACTGTGCGTGAATCAACTGATTTATTCTTCTCTGAGTGTCATCTGTCTTGGCATCTTGTTCTTGTAGTAAATTCCTGACGGGAAACCCCAGTGAGGTGAGGAAAACTACATCTGCACCATATACGATTTGGAATGGCGACGTCGAGATGGAATTTTTGTTAGGGACTCTATGAGCCCATATTGAGTAAATGAGTTTCTTATGCCAGGCTTTCTTCTTGTCCTGCAGGAGCCTTTTGATAATCCCGGTGAAGATTTTATTTGACGATTCTGCTAACCTGTTACCCTGTGGGTAATATGTTGTGGAATGTCCCATGGTTATATTGTAATGTTTGCAAAAATTTTCCATTTTATTGGACTCAAATGCGACCACATTATCCATGATGATCTTGATAGGGCACACAAACATAAACAAGATATTGGTCTCCAGAAACTGAATGATGACCGTGTCGGTAGCCTGCTTCGTTGGAATTGATTCGATCCATTTTGTGAAGTTATATGTAGCCATAAGTATCCATCTGTGCTACACCGAGGATGGCCAGTGGATATCTCCTATAAAGTCCAGGCCCCATTGCATGAACGATGCTTCGATCAAGATCAGTTTCAGTGAGAGGGATTGCATCTTTCTCCTTCCATCGAAGATCTGACACTCGTGGAAACTGGAAACTTCTCTGTATACATCTGCGAAGATGTTGGGCCAATAGTAACCTGCCCTTAAAATTTTATGTGCGGTGGTTTTCCAGTAGTGATTTCCTCCACAGTCGCCTTTGTGGAATTCTATGATAGCTCGTTCTGCGTCCTCTTCTAGTAAGCAACTCAACAATATCCCTCCCGGATCTTTCCAATACAGAGAGTTATCTAAGATGCAAAACTTAGTGGCCTTCAGCTTCAAGAATCTATCCTTGGTCTTAATTAACCCTGGAGGAGCTTGCAGATTCTTCAACACATAAATGATGTCCACATACCAAGGTGAATCGATGAATTTTTGAGACACATGTGTAGTTATTTCTTCTTGAGGATTCTTCGTGAGAACGACAAAATTTTATCCCTAGAACGTCGCAGTTCGACTACGCCATCAGTTTTGCGATGCCTGACCCTTAATCAACTTTGTGGGATTGATTTCGAGGTCTTATTCCAACATGACTGTGATCCACTTCCCTCTTCGTCCCTCAAGTTCAGGTTGAGTCAGGATGTCTTTGACTGAGTTGTTGGGTACGTAAGCAACAACGTGGGAATTTAGTATGTAAGTCCTGAATTATTTGAGGGATTTCACTAAGGTGTATGATTTTTTCTCCATAATATCATACCTCAGTGGGTAATCTCTCAAATTCCTGCTGAAGTAGGCTATAGGATTTTCAAAATTCTGATCGTCCTTTTATAACAATACACTAACGATGGTATGCTCCGAGGCGAATGAGAACAAGATGAAATCCTTCATGAAATTTGGGCTAGCCAATATGGGAGCTTTGGTCAACACTACCTTGATGTATTCAAACAATTTATTGGCTTCGGGGTTCCATTTGATCTCTTTTACCTTTCTAAGCATGCATGTGATATGCTTTATAATTTCCGCCAGATTCGGGATGAATCTTCTCAACAAATTCACCTTTCCCAGGAAGTAATGCACCTCCTTCTTGCTGCGAGGAGTACTGATTTTGAGGATTCCTTCTACCCTGCTGGGATATATAGTTATACCCTCCTTCGATACGATTTCCCCCAACAACGTCCCTTGTTACATTTCGAAATGTGATTTTTTCAGATTCAACGAAATGATGAACCTCCTGCATTTCTGGAAGACCCTCTTCAGATGCTCAAAGTGTTGTTCGTCAGAGTCAGAATACCCTGTGATGTCATACAGATAGATCACAATAAAATTTTCCTTTTCCTCGATACATTATATATCCATCTCCCTCTGGAAGGTAGCTCCAACGTTCATAATGCCAAAAGGAATCTTAGCATACATGAATGTACCCCATGGTGTCGTGAAATCTGTCTTTTCCTGATCATCCTGGTGTACCATGCTCTGATTGTAACTTGAAAATCCATCTAGCATAAACATCTTTTTGGATCCAACTACCTTATGCAGAATATAGTCCATCTTGGGGAGCATATAGTTGTCCTTGAGAGATACTTTATTCAAGTTTCGAAAATCCACGCACAACCTTATTTCTTTGCTCTTTTTCCTCATAGGCACTAGGTTGGAAACCCATTTTGAAAATATTAAAGAAACAATAATTTTGGCTTCGAAGAGTTTATTTACCTCTTTTTCAATTTGTGGTAGTAGCAGGGGATTGATCCGTCTTAGATTTTGCTTGAAAGGTTTTTGGTCTTCTTTGAGAGGAATGGTGTGCTGAATCACTTTAGTGTTGTAGACTTTCAAGTCATCATAAATCCAGGCGAAAACGTTGGGAAAATCCTTCATGAGTTTGATGTAGTCCTATTTGACCTCCAGATTGAGAGTCTTTGACAATTTGATTATCTTCGTATTCTCCTAGGTCCCTATGTTGCAATCCTCGACATCCTCATTATTCGCAGTGATCTTGGGATTTCTAGCCACATCGTTTTCATCAAACAAATTTTCCAACATAACTAATACTTTTGGGATGATATTGTTCTTTAGCTGCACTATGTACCTCCCAACTATCTGGTTATGAAAAGGGTCTTTGTCACCGTGTGCATTTGCACTTTTTTCTTCGTTGCAACATCACTCATCATCAATGTTTATATTGGCAAACTCATTGCTCATTTGGATAAATATCTCCACATGTTTGTCATCCTCAAACACTTGCCAATATTTGATATTATTGGGTATGGACGAGTTGTCTTTGAATTCGATCTCATACTTTCTGTTTGGGAAAATGGGAATCTAAAAAATGAGTCCGAGGTGGCCAAGGCATCAACAATTTGATTCTGCCCCCTCAGGATTGCTGATAAATTATACTCCGAGAATTCTTCAAGGAGGTCCAACACTAGATTTATGTACACCCTCAGTCCGGGGGTGCTTGGATTGGTATACACCTTTCACCTAGTTTATGATGAGCTCAGAGTCTCCATGCACCGCTATCCTTTTTGCGCTCAACACTTTCAAGAATCTCATAACCAAAATTAATGCTTCATACTCTGCCATATTATTTGTACAATCAAAGGTGAGTTTGTACGAGCTGAGTTTTGTGCCTACCTTGGGAGGACTTATCCACACACCGGCCCCTACTCCTTCCTTGCTAATGGCTCCATCAAAGCTCATGTTCCACATCTCTTTCTCTACGCAGTTCCTCGGGTCTGCGTACTCTGCTACTCTTCGCGCAACTTTATCCTCGACAATCATGATGGTTGTCGGCTCTTCCTTTTCAAAGATCAGGTCATTGTAAAATATGGAGGAGTCGATCTCAGTGTCGATGAAGTAGATAGGGTGGTTATTCAGATGGGTCTTGCTACTCAACATGTATTTGAGAAGCACCTCTCTATACAATCGTCTCTCTTGGCCAAAGACATGAATAATGGCATATGACATATCCATCTGCAGGGTTCCCTTCAATTTCGTGGCCCACAACCTGAAAAATAGCATACCAATTTAGGAGGTATATTGGACACAACCACGTCCATAACCAGATTCTTAGAAGGGATTTGGGACAACGACACATCCAAATCTTTTATTAGACCCAAACATTTCACTTTCCTTGAATCGAAAGAAAAAATATCCTTATAGGGCCTGGTGATGTCCAAACCCAACTCGTTCATGATCACCTTGGGCAAGCGATTGTGCGACATGCACAAATCCAACATGGATTTATGCAAAGTCATGTCATGGACTTTGATGTTGATATAGAATGGGGGAACTTCTTCAGTATCGACCGTTTCCTCCACGCGCAGACCAAACAAAATGGCAGGGTGGTCATCCTAGACGTTCAGGGTGTCGGGGGTCTCTCCCATCTTTAGCATTTTAATAATCTAATACTGATATTCTACTTTCTTGATGATCTCATTGAAAGGGACGAATATTTTAATCTTGGCCATTTCGTTCTCAAAGTTAAAAGGGGGGGGGATTTTTCTACCTCCTTGATGCCTGTCTCTCGGCTTGTTTCTAGCGCTTTTGCTTGGAACCTCCTCCTTTGAATTTCCCTTTTCAGTCACATCCTTGTTAGGGTTTTCTTTCTTTGGTCAGATCATGGAAGGGGTGTCTTCCTGAGGTTCCCTTATGGGATTCGTCTGATGCAGTTTTGTAGATGCCTTTCTGCTCCTGAGGTTTTATTTCTTTTGGAACTGCATGATGGAATTGCGATATCCTTTCTTGAATTCCTCTGCTTCCCAAGACAACGTGTCACCAATTTCTAGCCTAATATCCTCATTTTCGCTCATGTATTGATCGTGTTATCCCTTCATCAAGAACACGCGAGTGTCCTTATCATCGCAACAATGCATTTGATATTGGAACATCTTATGGAAATCTTCATCCACGTAATTGTTCTAGAATGGGGGCCTTATTTGTTGGTCACCCTGGTCTCTTTGTTCCCTTTGCCTGGTCTGTGGGACCAGACCTCTTCTAAGGTTCTGATTTATGGACTGGAGGTCATGTTGTTCTCGGGTGGCGGGCTTGTTCCCCACAAACATTATTTCCATCAACTTCTCCATTGTCTTCATCATCAAGTCAAACTTGTATTCCAAGGGTCAAGAAGTCGACGACTGTGCATGTCCTTGAAGTTTCTTCCTACCTCTATTGAATCTTTGTTTAATCTTTCCCGACGCCATCAGTTTTACCTCGACTTTGATTACATCACTCATCATGGCATCTAAATTAGCATATCTTCTCTCCCTCAACAACAAGGAGAAATTGTTGTCGAAAGAGTCGATGTATCGAAGCTGTGCAGCCCCGGGAGGTGGCTGGACTTCTGTGGGAATTGAGTTGTAGACCCTCATGAAACAGGTCAAGAACTCTTGCACTATATCCTCTAGTGCTCCCTTCATATTGTTGTACTGTGTCGATAACTGAAAAGGATTCTTTTATTCTCCCCATATAGCAATGAACGATGTCTCAAATGTGGCAAAGTCGGGGATGCTTGCTGTTGGGAGGGCCTTGAACCACTTTCTAACCTCCCCCAAAAAATCTACGTGAACAACCTCATCTTCACATCTGCATGGTCCACCTCTTTTAGATCAACAAAATAATTGAACCAATATAGGTGCTTTTGGGCTGATGTGTTTCCCTCAGCATCATACAACTTGATCTTCTAGTTGTAGTTATGGGGAAAATTGTGCAGTTGGGTTGGTAGAATAAGGGGGGTGAATCTGGAAGCCATTTCTCTAGGGGGGTTTGGGATTTGTGGGATGTTCTGAGCGGGATTTGTAGATTTCAGGATTTTGTTTGTATCAAAGATCGAAACCTCTCCTCATCGAAGACTATATGATCTAAGCTGGTTTCTGATTTAGACCTGAACAAAGTTTGTTCGAACAGAGTGTCAAAGTCAAGGTTGTCAATGCTTTGTGCCCTGCCCTTTGGTAAGGACATATTTCTTTCTAGGTAATAGAATGGGTCTTGCACCTTCTCCCTTATCCCACACAAAAGTATATCGGGATCATACATGGGATCTATAGGGTGCAGGTCAAGATTGGATCTGGTATAAATGGTCTTCAGAGCCATGGTTTCTAAATGGTGCTACTACATGCTATTAGTCTCTTTCACTGGAGTCACCAGGGTAAAAGTTTCAGCTAATGTAAATGTTTGGCCCACTGTTACCCTCAGGGGTCAAAACTATATCTTTAGTCATTCTCCCAGAGAAAATTGATTCAATTCTGTCCTTGACAACGACGCAAAATTTTTATCACTCTGTAAACGTCATTCGATTGAGGAAACAAATGATAGAGGCAACCTACAAACCACTTTGAGGTCAGAAAATAGCCTTTTCGACCTGGAGAGGGATCTCTCTGAGACTTCGTCTCTGTAAAGGTTATGAATTTAAACTATCGGCTATATTTAACACTTTCATACAATATTTTTTGGTTCTATTGGAGAAATAAAAGAAAGACCTTGGGCTATGGAGTCAATTTAAGAAAACAATAGAAACAAATGATTCAGTGACTGAAATTGAGAGGATAATGGCTAAATAAAAAACAATATTTCAATTAAAAATCGTTGTGTGTGGCGGGAGAAAAACAAATGAAGCAACTCAGAGCACCGCTGGGGATGAATTCAAAGTTCACTTAGAGGAAACACAATCACCTAAATGGCACAAATCTAGAGAACTACACGGTGAATTATAGATTCAAATCACGCTCCTATTTAGACAAAAAATTCAGATATGAATATAAATAACACTGGAAAGCACGTACGCAAAGAGAGAGTAAAATACATCAAAATTCCACCGTTAGAATCTTTTCATCAAATTTTCAGGACCTTTGCATTAAATTTCAATCGAGTTCGAAAGCTACATTCAATAGTCTCTGTCTACAATATTTTTCCAATCAACATGTCTTACATTGAAAAGAAGAAATATATAAACCATGGTGTGTCACTCAAGCTACCCTTACCTCCAGCTACTATCCCCGTAAATCAGGCTTTGAATATTCTCTTCTAGATGACTCTTGATATGGAACTTTACTAAAAATAGAAACTAACTATACTTGATCACACAATAATCAACGTCTTTGACATGACAACTCGGTCATCAACAAGCTTTCATCCTTAGAGGGTGATGTGTTGATGCTTTTCCTTTGAAAGGGTATTTAAACTATCAAGTTCTCTGTCAGAATCTAGTAACCCATTGTAACGTCCTTGATTTCTGCTGCATGATCATTTGTTGGAGCGTGCATGTGGCGGGTAATCGCGGACTGTCGTAGGTGTTTCCAAGAAAACACCAACAGTTAGGGGACAATGCCTTTCTTCAAATTTTCATGCGTCCAACATACACATGTCCTTTGTAATAGATGGATCTATATAATTTTGCGTCATATGATTTTTGCACGGGTTCCTGTCAGAGTTCTTACTTCCTAGTGGAAAACATGACACAGGGAGACACAATCCATGCCATGTTGTGAAGACAAAAATGGGGTCAGTCGATCATGCTTTTGGCTTCATCTGCAGTTTGGACATCCAAAGCGTTCTCCTAAGAGACCAGTTGCACCTTTTTAGATTCATTATTTTCCTTTGCAGAACCCCGTTCCCTTTCAGCCTCATCTGCGCACTGGCTAGAGCCACGCAAATGTTTTCTAGTCTCGGTTCGCATTCCTTGAAGTGATTTTCATTTCTTTATTCTAACATCCTCTGTGATTCACACAGTTGGATGATTATATGTTGTGCTTCCCTGAGCTGACTCTTGAGCCACATCACATTTCCCTCTCGGCCCTATGATACTGATGCCTCAAGGGTCTTCGCTGCTAATTGTTTTCTCAGTTCCCTATTCTCCTGGTATAGCTCAGTAATAGCGAGTTGCACTTTCTTTAGCTACTAAGACATTTAACGAATATCTATGCCTTCAAAAATTTTCCTTCTCCTTCTGCCATAGGCTTCTTGACTTGGACCTTCGACAAGCTCCAGTTGAACGATGCACATGAGTAACTCTTCGGCAGTTGACTTCGCGTGCGGCTCACTCGAGACTTGGGCTTCCCCAGTTTCCTTGTTCTTCCTTGGCCTGCCCCTTCTTCGAGGTATTGGATGTTGGGGGAATAGGGCTTCCAATGTCTTCCTTTCTTCCGTGGCCCTTCCTATTTTTGCCTCCGCACGGTGAGATGTCATTTTTTCCACCGGTAGAGGGGAATCTCCTTTGGGGTCTATGGGGATGCCGACTGTGAGTAAGAACGAATCATAGTTGTTTCCAAATCTCTTCAACTCCTCAACTATCAACAATTTAATCAATAAGACATGAGATAGTTTCTTCTTTGGCTGGTTCGTTTCATCCCGAACGTCGTCTTCCATTTCTCTGAGGCTTTGGTTGTTGTGAGGGAAATATCCTTACGAACTAGAAAATAGGGTTAGACTTTGCATGTAGATATGACCTAGAGAAAATATACTTTCTACCTTCGTCCCCAGACTTAAATCCCATTTATTTTCAGTAAATACATGGCCAGATCAACCTACCTTGTTCCAGGCGTTCGATGTCGATCCCTTGTCGCACTTGATAACTTGCTCACAGTTCTCCTTCCAAAGTTGACCTGCATACAAGGCAAGCAACGACTACACATGCATCTTATCTATAGACTAACGGGTTAGAGATTCAAACATGTACTTAACAAACTATGAATAATTCATGAATTGGGATGGGAAAAGAATTTTCTTTATTACTTTGAATGAATAAACTTACAAAAAATTGAGACTGACCACCACTCTGCGAACATGATCCTGGGCTCCTCTTCAACTGTCCTCCAACTTCTTTTCTTTTTATCTCTTCTGGCACAAGGATGGATAAAGGGTTGGGACAATGGGAATATGCAAATGGGCATAGTTTCTTTGCTATATTTTCCCTTTTCCAAATGGGACCCCTACCCCTTCTTTTATAAACTAGAAGGAGCTAGGTATTTGGACAAACCCTCGACCATGCATGGCCGAGAGTTTTAGTTAACTCACCCAAATTTGTGTGTTCCATCAACAACTTTCCTTTTTTCGTGCTTTTGTCGGTCCACACGGGCTGTTTTAAGTCAGCTAGCGTGTACACATGTGCAGTAATGGAGTAGGGCACGTGGGCCCTTATAAAAGAGGTTTTTTAAAGAGTTGTTCAACAGTGCTTTGGCAAAGAAGGGATCTGAGATGGCTTGATGCCAGGTAAGAATGTATGGTGCAATTTAGGGTTATAACAGATGCCCCCTAATGTGTGAGGTTAGAAGAGCATCTGATGGCCGAAATACATTACCAATATTTACTGATGTGCCGAACGATTGAGCCCAATGATCAGGAACTGGGAGGCACCATCTGCAAAATAACAAATGTCTCACCGAGGCCGGCATACCCATGCTCGGGATAAAATAGAATCATGGCTACCAATCAAATACACTGTAGATCCATGTCCTATAACTATATAAAGAGTAGCCACAAACACTACACAACGAAGCTACATCTCGAAATAAAAAAGATATACATATAGAGTATCCATATTCTAGAAGCTGATACGATCTGATGGCTGGAGATGAGGTCTTCAGAGCTCAAGCAACTACTTCAAAATCTTCAAAACTCGGGTAGGAGTGTAATATGAGTGTACGACTGCACTACCCATAGGTCTTCGATGACTCATCGTTCATGGACTTGATGGTCAGACTGAAGGATTCATTAATTTCAAACAAGGACTTGATTGGACATTCAGGATGGCCAGGTATGAGGGCAAGAGACAAATTGCAGAGGGGCCGACTCAGGCTTGGTGACAAACTTCCCTTGGAAAATAGCACGACAAATGATGAGGCTCAGGCAACATGGCATTAATCATAAGTGTACGAAGCAGGAGGCAACGCAACCTCTCCATATGTTTGGAAGGATAACCAAACGACGAAGGACACAACTTGATATAGCAAGAACATCTTCCTAAGTTCGTACTACATCCCATAGTTTGATGAACAAGCGGACATATGTGCTTTATCCAAGGACGACTCATTATGCTGCCAATGAAGAAAATACTTTTCGCTTCCTCTTTTTGGGGTATATTTGATTTTTTTTTGTCTTTTTCAATAATTTTGGGAAAAAGAATAAAGAAATGTTATGTTACAATGGAGGAACGAGTGTTGCAAACATACAAGTTCAAGACACAAGGACAAGACTGATGTCCTAGTATAATGATACTTGGGAAAAATCCTCCAGGGGCCAAGGGTGTTAAGACGCAGAAGCAAACTGTTACAAGGCTAGTGTATAAGGTATGGAAACGCGGTTAACAAAACACACAATGGTAATGTCCTTCGATGTAAGTTTAACGAGCCCAGAGAAGGTAAGCTCGGTGGTTTTTAATATTTATAGAGTCTGAAAAAACATAAAAGGAGACTCCATTAGGGTACCTTTTTTGAAGATAGTCTAGTCAGTTCGAAAAAGGGGTAAACTAGCACCGACAAGATGTCTATTCAAAACAATTTTAACGAGTGTGATAAGGACAAGATCACTCGGCCATTTTTTCATTTTTAAGGAGTCTGAAAAAAACTTAACTATAGACTCTGTTAGGAATGTTCTTTTGGAGCATTTTAATGAGTGTGAAAAAATAAGGTCACTCGACGATCTTTTCAATTTTAGGGAATCTGAAAAGAGATTAACTATGGACTCCGTGGGGGTTCCTTCTTCATAAGTTTAGTCCCTCAGGCCCGAAAAAGGGATAAAATTATAACTGAGAGTACTCTTCTATAGAGATGAAGTTCTATAGAGTATACCTTTGTTCGTATAGTTGACCGTCTGGACCGAAAAAGGGGTAAACTACCACCGGACAGACATGACTTCAAATTTCAGTTTAACGAGTGTGAAAGGCCACAAGATCGCTCGACAATCTTTTCATATTTAGAGGGTATGAAAAGGGCTTAAAAGAAGACCCGTTATTTTTTGGGATTCCTGAGGGTGAGGTCAATAGCGAAGAAGAATCATGCAAATGAAGCTCAAACTCGTATTCAGGAAAAACTACAAGGACTCCCGAGCCTATAGTGTTTTAGAGACAACATGAATACCATAATGCAACCAGGATCTACCTAGGGTATCCATGTTTCGGTAATCTCTACCACCAAGTTGCGACACTTCTAAAGAAGATATGATGGTTCCGTGTCACAACCTGATGGGATCGATCCTATGGCAAAGGAAAAAGACAACGAGATACAAAAATCAGGGTAGAAACCTAACCTATATGTTCAAGTTGATCGTCGAAATGTTTTTCCACGGACCGTCGAAAAAATACTCAAAACTCAAAAAACAAATATCCCAATACCCGATCAAATCCCTCCTATGCAACTCTTGAATCACTCTAAATGGTTTTTGGTATAAATAAAATGATAAGGGAGGCCAAAAAAGTGACAAAAAGAGGTCAAAAAGTCTATAAATAGAAGCTGCCAACTCATTATCACCATTGCTGATTTGAAAATTGACTCTAGAGCCAAAAGACCCCCTTTGTCAAAAGCGGTGATTCCAAGAGCTACAGTGGACAAAACAAACTTTTGTCTAGACCAAGTAAGTACAAACTCTCTTATATTGCATTTTATGTCTTTATTTTTGCATTGGGTTTCATTTTTTAGGGGGGAGTTGACCTTTAAAAAGTTCGCCCTAGGTCCACGCGGGCTGTCTCAGGACAGGCTGCGTGTACATTCAGGAAGAGTGAAATATGCATGTGTGTACATGCGATTGTCGCCATTACAGCATGTGTGGGCCCCCTTATTGAATGAAAAATACTTCAATAGCAAGGGTTAACCCTCCTGAACCTTTTTTTTTGCAGCATGTATGTCCACTAGAGAGAAAGAGAGCATGAAGAGGTTAGTGAGTTGGTCGAGGAAGACCCCAATGTTGTGGCTACTTTGATGCAATGTGGGTTACTCAAGTTTTTCCTATGTCCTTTTATGCAGGCACAACCTAGGCTACTTAATGCCTTGATTGACTAGGCATCAAGATGCAGAGGCATTCATGTTAGAGGGGCAGTCACTTGTGCCCACGGTTGAGGACATTTACTTTTTGACTGGCCTCTCTAGGAGAGGGGAACCAATCAACTTCATGACTTTTCCTATGGGGCTGCATAACATAGCAGAATTAATAAGTCTATATTGTGCAGATGATATAGACCACTCGAGCACGCAGGTGCCCATAAGAAAGATCACTGACCTATCGCTACAGGCGATAGTATTGCTTATTGGGTGAATTACTGGTTCTGCAGCTCTACATCAGGCGTCCCATGCACAGATAAACGGTGTCGTCTAGTTCTTAAATGCAGAAGTTTTTGATTGGAGCACCACATTGCTTGAGTGTATGAAAAGGCAGTTGACAGATTGTCGTTTGTGGACACATAGGAACTTCAGGTTCGGGACCATTCTGTGTTTGTTATTTTTTGAGAGAGTTCTAAGTTTTAGTCCTCGAGTAGTGGTACGAGGACATCAGGCCTCTCTTCCTGCTATGTGTAGATGGGCAGTATTACTACCGCGACAGGGTGGCGGAAGGACCAATGAGTCCTTTGATGATGAATTCTTTGCATGGATGACATGACAGATCCTGATTTTAGAGGACTACCCCTATGCTAGGATTGATTTTTCAGGAGATCCTGAGATACCAATACCTCCTAGTGAGGAGTGAGGGGAGATAGGTAAGTCTCCACCTTTGTAGTTTTTTTGTTGTATATGTAATTTTTATGTTGTTTTGTTATATATATATATATATATTTTTGTTATGCTAGAGTATTTGACGAATATGTGTTCATTGTGTGGAGATGTGGGAGCAGTGTGACCTGCTAACTATGCGAGGAACACGTGTCGTCCCCGGCCAGGGGCCGCACCTGCCGCTGCAGGGGGACCAACAGTAGCAGGAGATCTTCCAACCAGGGAGGTTGAGAGGGTATTGAGACGAGTCGAGCATAACTTTACTGTGCTCACTTGCATGGTCCCGATGGTAGAGATTGAGGACCTGCCACCATCTATGCAGCCTCATGTAGTGGGGGCACCATGGACATGGGTCCGGTTGTTTCGACATTTAGCCAATGCTGTGGATCAATAAAACATGGCCCAAAGGCCTTGACTTTAGCTAGACATTTTAACGTGCCATGAGCACTACTTGTATATGTTTTTTGAGGGCATAAGCCCTGTGACTCGTTATTAGTCCTAATTTTGAGGCACTTGTGTCCATCGGTGTACTCTGGTTACTTTATGATATTATATATGGTTTTTTGGTCTTTTGTGTCTTATGGATCATGTGTGCAAAAATGTATTTACATGCTTATGTTAATGTTCTTTCATATGTGTGCAAGATGCCAATCTAAAATTTTATTAGCTAGAGTATCTGTAACTTGGTTTAATCTCCCAGGAACATGAAAATATGTAATATAATCAAAGTTTCGTTCTAAGAGACGTACCCTAAGAAATCATCGGTGTAAAGTTGGATCATGAACCCGGTATACTCTGTTTAACTGAGACACAACCAGTTGAGCATCGAGATAGACCCAGAGATGAGAGACACTCAATGTCAAAGCATCACGAAGAAACTCAATAACTGCACTATACTCGATGACATTATTTGTGGTGTCACCTAAGCATATACCTCCGGAAGATAATAACTAGCCTTGAGGTGTAAATATTACCCAAGCTGCGGAGGTAAGCCTTTTAGTGTGCCGACTAGAACCGTCTTCATACCCAACGAACACCTCAGAATCACTTGACATCTGCCACAATGACGAAATATAATATCAACGACATGTCCATAACACTAAAGGAAACTAAAAATTAATAGTACAAAGACTATACATATGTTACAAAAATTTACCCATAGTGACCTACCTATGAGTAATACTTCTTGAGGTAGAGTCCATTTCTAGGCTTCGCCAAATCATTCCCTTCAAAATCAACCAGACGATAAGCACCCTTTTTTAATACCTCTTTTATGATGAAAGGTCTAAACCACATGGGTTTGAATTTGCCTACCTCCAGGGGGTCCTTATCTTGGTCATAGACTAGGACAAGGTCGCCTTCAGAGAAAATTTGAGGACGAATGGACCTATCATATTGAAACTTGACCTTATGTTTGTGAGCCTCGTTGGCCAGGGCCGCATCATGACGCTGCTCAAGGTATACTAACCGTTCTTCAAGTGGAGAAGTGTTTGGCAATAATTGTACTGCCAATTTTAGAGATGGGATCTGACATTCGATGGGCAAGACTGCCTCCAGCCCGTAAACGAGTTGAAAAGGTGAGAAACCAATCGCAGTCTTGACAAATGTTCGGTAAGCCCATAATGCTGAGTATAACATCAAATTCCAATTTGACTTGGCTGAGTTGATAGTTCGTTATAGAATGGTCTTAAGAGTTTTGTTTACAGCTTCCACCTGCCCATTTGCTTGGGGTAGTAGGGTGATGAATGCTCTTGCTATAACCCAAGATTTGATGTTAATTTAGTCATCATATGATTCTGAAAGTGACTGCCATGGTCAGTGAAAATATTCCTTGGGACGCCAAACCTTGCTATGATCTGGTTGAATAAAAAGAGAGCTACAGTCTCTCCATCATATTTAAATGTTGGCATAGCTTCAACCCACTTTGTGAAGTAGTCGACAGCTACAATGATATAGCGGTGCCCCCTTGCTAAAGGAGGGTTGCAAGTAGTGTAATCAATCCCCCAATTGGTGAAGGGACCAACTGTGATGACAAGAAACATGGGAGAGGGATGTGCCCTCATCTTCCAAGAGAAGATTTGGCACGGATGGCACTTCTTGATCGATTCAATACAATCTTTGATAAGTGTCGGCCAGAAGTAACCTTCTCATAGAATATTTTGGGTTTTTACCAACCCATACAAATGACTGCCAAAAGCTTCGGTATGGCAATCGTTAAGCACGATAACTTCTTCCTCATGAGTGAGATATCGGCGTAGGATGCAGTCTACACCTCTCTGATACAATGTATCATCGATTATGAGATAATTCTTAGCTTGATGGTGTATGCGTCAATGCTCATCATGAAAGGCAGTGGTAGGGAACTTCAAAGTTTGTAGATAGATAAGTATATCTCCGTACCAAGGATCCGAAGATGTGATAAAAAACATATCTCTCCGGATAGACGATTCTTCAGGCACAACGTCACCTGACTCAACTGGAAGTTTCGAAATAAGTTCTGCGAAGACCAACGACTTTTTGGACTTTGCTGAAATGAAGTCTAAGTCAAACTCCTAGAGGATGACTATCCATCTATTGATTTTCCCACCTATTACCCATCGTGTCAACATGTACTGGAATGGATTCACGACAATAATGATGGTGGTCTTGCGAAACAAAACATAATGAGGGAACCGTTGAACAGCATGAGCTGCTACCACACAAGTTTTACGATGTGAGAATAATTGAGTTCCGGTCCTACGAGACCTCGACTTAGGTAATAGATCACGTATTCGGAGAACGAGTCATCTTCCTGAACTAAAACCATGCCAATGGTTGACTCTACTGCAGCTAGATATAATAAGAAATCTTTGTTATAGTTAGGTGGCCGGAGCAGAGGGGCAGTTGTGAGGGCATGTTTCAATATGTTGAAAGAACGTTGAGAAACATCGTCCCAGTAAAAGGGAACATCTTTCTTCAGTAAATGCATAAAGCCCTTGGTGATCTCGGCATAGTTTGCGATGAAGTGTCATAAAAATTTCGCCTTGCCTTGTAGAATCTGTAGTTG
>ML781565.1:430681-441132 GCA_009831015.1 Picea engelmannii
CTCAACCTTGAGAGGATCGACCATGATCTTTGTCTTTGACACTATAAAACCTAACAATCATCCTGACGTTACGCAGAAGCTGCACTTATTTGGATTCAAGCGAATCCGAAAGTAGCGCCAACGTTCGAAGATAAGTCGGAGGTGTGTGGGATGATCCATTCTCTTGCGAGATCGCGATGCTAAATCATCTAGATAAGCCTTGACTATATTCTTGAGGTCATGAAAAGCAAAAGACATGGCCCGCTGAAAGGTTGCTCCAGCATTTTTAAGACCAAAAGGCATCTTACGATATGCGAATGTACCCCAAGGAAAAATGAATGTCGTTTTATGTTGGTCCTCGGGTTTGATTTGGATTTGATTATATCCTGAAAAATCATCCATGAAAGAAAAGGCCTTGCAACCAACACATTCATCAATGATATGATCGATGAATGGTGTTGGAAAATTATCTTTGGGACATGCCTTGTTCAAATCACGAAAGTCGGTACATACACGAATCGTGCCTTGTTTTTTATTGACTGACACAGGATTTGACACCCATTGAGTCAAATGGATAGGATAGATAAAACATGCCTTTAGTAATTTCTCAACCTCAACCTTGATGGCTGCTGCTTTCTTAGGATTAACTGGATGAAGCTTCTGCCGAGCAAGCTTGGCATCAGGATAAGTTATGATTTCATGTTCGTCTATTTTTAGATCGATGCCTGGCATTTCCTCATAAGACTAGGCAAAAACGTCACATAATTCTTTGAAAAGATCTGTGTAGATTTGAATCTCTTCAGGGGAGAATTCATCTCCAATGAAAACATTCTCCACGATGCCAGGGTTTTGGGAGATATTGATTGGTATAGTTTCAACGATAGTTTCCATATTGCCCTCATCATAAATTTCGTGTGTAGATAAGAGATTAATAGGACATGACTGATCTCCTGTCATGGTCACGGTGAATTCTCCTGCTTCGATTCAGCTTAACTCTCAAAGAAAATACGATCTGTGATGAAGATCTTCCCAAGGTTTGTCCGGACTAGTCATTCTTTCGATTACTACTTCGTCAGAAGGCAAGACTAAGTCTAATGAATCGGTGTTACCAAGAGAACCCTGAGCCCAAATAGGCTCTAGAAGTAGATCTAACTCTTGTGCAGGAGTCAGATCAGTGTTAGTTGAATCTTGCTGGACTACAAAGTATGATACTTCAACTACAGAAAAAGGAATGGACATGCTCGGGTGCCCTGTCCGATCCATCATGGTCGATGGGGAAGGAAGTATCCACGGATCGTAAAAGTAAGTCATGCGGAACGACGAAACTTGAAAAATCTCAACTTTATGGTGATTAGATATAAACTTGATATCGCCTTGAGGGGGTGGGTAATCAAAGGTACCCATCAAATATGGGCATAAACCAAGCCCTACGTTGACGAAACCTGGTTGAGGATTATCAATCATAGAGACCGTGGATGCCCCCAATGTAGGGTCAGGTCCGGAGAAAGACAATTGATCGATGGTCACTATCTGACCCTCATGTGGAAACAACAAGACCCAGAAAATTGTAGCAACCACAACTTGCATGGCATAAGTCCAAATCCTTCCTAACAAGAGGTTATAGTCGAGGGGAGCATCAACTACCTCTACCTCGACACACACAGTCTTCCCTTTTAACTGCACAGGGAAAGAAGGAACGATACCATGTGGTCGGAACAAATGGCTGTCGAAAGCAGTGAGGAGAGTAGGCGACAAAGACAAAATGGGCTGGCCAACAGCCTTCCAACATGCCAATGACATAACACATGTTGAGGCGCCCTCATCAACCACCATGCAGAAGATATTCCGAGTAAAATTTTTCGTGGGATAAGCCCCTATTATATGAAACGCTACGTGGTAAGGTAGATGAGGTTTTAAGTCAGTTGTATCCAGCATGATTGTACCCGGATTAAGAGTCTCGATAGATCCTAAAGCGGTTAACAAGGCTTTCCTCTGGGAAGGGCAGCTTTGGAGGACCTCCAAAGTGGACATCACACAAGGGGTTTGTGATAAATCTTCCACCACAGAGTAGTTTTGGGCGGCCCTTGCATTTGGGTTATGAGAAGATTTTTTGAATGCACCTTTGGGAATGCGTGTCATTGTTTCGCCAAATGTCTTCTCAATCTGTAGAGGAAGAGATGGAAGTTCAACTTCTTTACCCTTCTCAGAAGTGCTTGGTTTACTATAGTCATGCGCTCTAGTCGATATAAAAGCATCACCCCTAACCATATACATGTTCGCAGATGCGGGGTTGTTCACAAATAGACAAGGTTCTTGGATGCCTCCTTCTATGCTTGCAGAGGCTTGGGTTAGATTTTGCTCATGTTGAAATGGATTGGTCAACATAGCCGACTGTTGCTGCGTTACAAACTTTTGGGCTTCTGCAAGACGAGGACATAGATGGGTCGGATGGTATTCCACACACAAGTTGCATGGATACCTCGCCTTCCCTTTTTCAATGTTGTCCCCACTAGAATTATCGGTAGGTTTTTTATCCCCCTTACCCTTATTTCGTTGTTTTTTCTTTCCTTCAGGCTGTTGGGTGGACTTTGGGTTAGTCGATTGCACTGTGTGTACCTCTGACGTTTTGGTGGGGGCGGGGCAGCCAAAGTAGTAGTTTGGCTGGCCACTGTGTGTTGTATAGATAAATGCTGCAACTGCTTTGTCAATTACTCAACAAGCTTTGTTTGTGCTGAACCAACAATACCATCGGCATGTGGTCTGGCTCTCTGTCTAGTTTTATCTAGTATTGACTGTGGCGCATCTGGCAAGATGTTGTACAATAAACTGAACTGAGAATAAATGAGCTCAAATTGTTGAGCCCTCATGATGGTGTCTTCTTCGGAGAATACTCCCGACGTCGCGAAGTCTTTGGATAATTGCAGGAACAAAGACTTAAGGAACCACTCAAGTAGGAATGATGGTGGGACTGCCACCTTAATTAAACTCTTCCAGCGTCTCCATTCTCGGATGTGATCAGAGATATGGTCCACTGTTGTTCGAAATTGGCGAGAAGTTTTGTGCCAGTGTCGTATCTCACAGGTAACTGGAAATGGTTGAGGAAAACCATCGCCAGTTCGCCAAAGGAAGAGTATCTTGAGCGATCGAGCTCAATGTACCATTTTTCTACACTCCCAATGAGAGTACGTTGAAACAATCACAACTGTATGGAGTCATCTTTCAACGAGTTAGATGAGCACCAAAGATGGAAGGTAGTCACATGATCTCCTAGATCTTCGTTAGGCTTGGCCTCAAACTTTGGGATGTCCGAAGGAAACTTCATCGGCATAGGAGGCCAACGTGGATCATTACAGATATTGTCATTCAACAACCTTGTCAAATCTGGCAAGTGCAAAGTCTCCAGGAAAGGTAGTTTAGGTTGTTGGCGTTAACCTAGGAAAAAGGGGCTTGGAGTTTGACTGGCACCAGGTTGCCAGGAAAATTTCAGCTGCTGGCATAGATTCTGGTAGAAACCATGGCCTTATCCAGCGTATGGATTTTGCGTATGTGGAGACATCATCGACTGACTTCCAAAATAGGACATAGATGGTTGGGCATGCATTTCATTCGAAGGACTTTGGGAAGGGTTTCCCCATGTCGGTCCCATGGGGATAGGCATAGTAGTTTGTCCAGGGTTCCATTGATTGTGGAAAGAATTACCCCAGATCGGCATTCCGGACGAGGGAACAGATCCCTGCCAAGAATTCCAAGGCCCTGCTGCAGAAGAAGTTCCTAGGTTTGCCCCCTGTGCAGGAATAGTACCCTGCATAGGAGTAGACTATCCAAAACTGGGGTTGCCCCCAGTCGGGAAGGTAGCTGACGAGAAGGTGTTGTTACCAAATGTGTCGATCAAAGAAAACAGTTTCAAACCCACTGGCATATTATGGGAAGGTGGTCCTTGACTCCCCACTCCAAATAAACTATGGTGTGTAGGTTGCCCAGCAGATTGCAGATGCGAGCCACCTAGTGAAGGGGACGAAGGAGGTATATGACCTCCTCCATAAGGGAAAGCGTTAAAAGGGGCAGGAGTGCCCCCCATGTAACCTTTCAGAGGAGCGCTAGAGCTCCCTGCCCCTAGACCTAAAGTCTGTAAAGTGGAGTAGGAAAGTACAGGACTTGTACCTGAACTAGGCATCTCGTATGAGAATGGAGGGCCTGTTGCACTTGGTGTGAAAGGAGTTGTGGCCGCCGCCAAAGATGGGATCGGATCACTGTGCGATGCAGAGGTGGTCAAGACCATGGTGTCTCAGACTGGTGACGGTGGGTTAGGAGGTGAAAACTCTCTTGTGGTGACGACTGTAGTGGGAATTGAAGAATTCCCAGAAGGAGTAACAACATTTGTTTCCATTGTTGTGTGCAACACTGTCTGGTGCTCGTAAAATTGAATTGGTACGATGAAAGGTGAAAAGAACTCAGTGGTTGGGGTTTCAACTGGGCCAAGAGAATTTTCTCCAAGGTCCAAAATGGGCGATTCCTCCAGAAGTTGGTTGGGAACAATTTCTTGTGACCCAATCGCTTCAAAAGAGCCTTGTTGGTCTAGCTTTCGCCTTAATGGTGGCGGGGGTGGCTCTAGTGTAACCAGCGGTAGGCCCAGAAGCATTCGTGACCAGCGGAGCTCATGATCCTCCACTGTGTGAGAAGATCAAAGACACTCTAGGGTAGTCTAAATGCTCAAAAGTAACACACACTAAAAAAATTCCCTATAAGATAAGACAGGCAAACACTAAATTAATTAGAAGAACAGTTACAACAACCAACACTCGAGCAACTTACCGGTGCAAGTGAAACTCGAAAACGGAAGCACCCTCTGGGTATACTCTACAAAGCATGGCCTGATGTCTATCCTAGGTATCACAGTATACCCCCACAGTCACCTGTGTATGTCCCTAAAAAAGATAGGCAACTAGGTTGCCAGTGCGCGAACAGTCACCAGGCGGGTACAGTCAAAAGTCAGGTAGACCACAATGAGCAGGGTATCGAGCCCGAAACCTGTCAAGGGTATCGAAAGAAAGTAGTCCATAAGACAACTGAGGACCTCGAATGGATTCGAGACGCATGAATCCCCGTGGCAAATGCAATCGACGGAATACCAAAACAAGCCCTCTATATGTGTTCTCCACTACGATTGGTCCAGCTTTGGAGGGGTTATCTCCGCTACCTTTCCGCACGCGACCTCGTGTTTATCCCCTGTTTTAGAGGGGGGTACTGGATAAATTTCACGATACTGGACTTAGACACTCCCTAACTCAGACTCCAATGTTTGGTTGTAATGGCCTTGAAGAGTTTCCTCTCCAACCTAATCCAAGGCCCTAATCCTGAACTAGTTGGTTAAGCCTACAAACATAAAAGTCTAATAAATTTTAGATTTAGCGTTAATTTTATGGCTTTGTCTTATGTCAAGGGGTATGAAAGTGAAACTGATGATGTGTAAAAGATGAAAGAAAAAATGAATAAAAAAGATGGAAACAAAAAAAAATTACTTAATGCAAAATTTCATCAACTTTTCAAAATATTTTTTTTTCTTAATTTTCTAAGATTTTGGACAGAAAACTCAAAAGAAATTTCACTTGACTACAAGCTACTTATGATCTAAGTAAAATGCAAAAACTTATGAAATAAATGACTTTTCCCTGGCTAATAATGCAGAAACACACTCTTCAACCAGACAAGAAAATGAAAGAGATTTTTTTATTTTATTTAAATGTTGATAAAGGAAAAAGAAAACAATACCAACAAGTAAAAACCAAGAAAAACAATTTTTGCCTAATTGCAGATCGCTAAGAATCACTCCAAGAAATCACACACTAGCAACTTAAAAAATGACTCTCACACTTGTCTAAAAACCCTAAAAAATTCTTTTTTATGACAACTTTTAAATGCGAAAAAACAAGCTAAGGGTAAGATTAATCCTAAGCTACTGACTACTAAGACAAAGATTCAAACACCTGAGAGGTATAATTCTCATCAAGGGAAAGGATGACTACCTTACCCTCAACAAAAACTATCCTGCACAAGCACGCTACTGATAATCCAACAACAAGTGTGTGAACACGAGCTGTATAGAGACAGAGGGCGTGTACACGCGGTCTGACCTTGTACATGCCGTGTGTATCTCTAAACTCTGAGAAAAAATAAAAACAGACAACCCAAACCAGGAAGAGACCACTGATATTGATAACCAGGATCCCTTGAAGGCTTGGACACTCTTTTTAACAGAAAAATCA
The DNA here is from genome assembly GCA_009831015.1 of Picea engelmannii. Classification (NCBI taxonomy): domain Eukaryota; kingdom Viridiplantae; phylum Streptophyta; class Pinopsida; order Pinales; family Pinaceae; genus Picea; species Picea engelmannii. The sequence goes on from ML781565.1 coordinate 436,924, forward strand.
AACAATGTAAGGAAAAAATTTGTAAAACAAACCAATCTGAGATAAGACTTCAAACAACCAAGACTTAGAAAGAATCCCAGAAAACCCATGAGAATGTTTGATTCTGACAGGGAAGAGGATGACTGCCTCAAAAATTCTCTGGACTCTACATGCTACTGCTACTTCTTCAGCTAGCGTTCACACGTGGGATGTAAGAGTGTAGGGCGCCGGTACACGCGTGCATACCTTATGTAGGCCGTGTGTACCTCTGCGGGTCTCGAAAAAACACAGTCAAGCAAATAAAAAAGACAGCTGGTATGGGAAACCAGACTCTCTGCTAGCTCAGACTTTACAAAAACTAAAAAAAAAATAGGCAAGAAAAACCAGTCTTTTTCTAAAAACTACCCCAAATTTTTTTTTTTAGGAACTCTAGAGACTATACCCAGTACGGTCACCAATTCTATTGTGAGGTAAATATCCTTACGGACTAGAAAATAGGGTTAGACTTTGCATGTAGATATGACCTAGATAAAATCTACTTTCTACCTTCGTCCCCAGACTTAAATCCCATTTCTTTTCAGTAAATACATGGCCAGATCAACCTACCTTGTTCCAGGCATTCGATGTCGATCCCTTATCGCACTTGATCACTTTCTTGGAGTTCTCCTTCCAAAGATGACCTGCATACAAGACAAGCAACGACTACACATGCATCTTACCTATAGATTAACGGGTTAGAGATTCAAACATGTACTTAACAAACTATGAATAACTGATGAATTGGGACGGGAAAATCATTTTCTTTATTACTTTGAATGAATCAACTTACAAAAAATTGAGACCGGCCACCGCTCCACGAACCTGATCCTGGGCTCCTCTTCAACTGTCCTCCAACTTCTTTGCTTTGTATCTCTTCTAGAACAAGGATGGCTAAAGGGTTGGGACAATGGAAATATTCAAATGGGCAGAGTTTCTTTGCTATATTTTTCCTTTTACAAATGGGACCCCTACCCCTTCTTTTATATGCTAGAAGGAGCTAGGTATTTGGACGAACCCTCGGCCATGCATGGCCAGGAGTTTCAGTTAACTCACCCAAAGTTGTGTGTTCCATCGACAAATTTCCTTTTTTCGTCCTTTTTTCGGTCCATGAGGGATGTTTTAGGTCAGCTAGAGTGTACACGAGTGAAATAATGGAGTAGGGCACGTGGGCCCTTATAAAATATGTTTTTTAAAGAGTTGTTCAGTAGTGCTTTGGAAAAGAAGGGATCTGAGATGGCCTGATGCCAGGTAAGCATGTATGGTGCAATTTAGGGTTATAACATTGGTGCAAGAAGAAAGGCATATTTAATGGTCTCCTTCCTATGAAATGCATCAACAATCTGATGTGATGTGGGTGAATTCTGTCAAATATTCCTTCACAGGTGAAATATTTCCTAATCTCTCTCATGAGCTTCCAAAAAGGTTCCTGCAGATATCTACTTGGAAAGCCCAATTCGACGTTTCAATTTAAACAGTCTGGTTTGATGAACTCCTCGTAGCATAGCACGTCCAAAGGCATGCCTTTAAACCACCTTTCATAATGCGGAAGGATCTCTGTGGTGGCTGACAAAGTTTCCTCTGTTACTTGGAAAGTGACTCCTGCAATTACTGCGTGGGACCTGTTGAACCTGAGTGCAAACAACTCTGCCAGTTTCACGTTGAATCTTTGGATTTTCCTACAAAATAACAAGCATCTAACCTATTCAAATGATGCTCTGACATCCATATATTCATTTACCAACGTCAATTTTTGAGGTTTGAGCCCCACATTTCTGCTACTTTGTGTGCCTTTCCTTATGTTCTGAGATGTTGTTATGGTGCAACGCATATTTGTCCTGTGCATGTAGGATTTAGCATAGACCCGAAGTGGTGATCTTGCTTGACCCGAGTTTGTGACATAGTGTAAGGAAATCGACCTTCCAACCACGAGAAACTCAGGACTCGCGGGAAGAATTACAGGCGGAGTGTAAACTTGGCTGGTGAACATAATACATGCAGAGCAACCAGAATTTATAACTAGGTGGGCGAGAGTTAGAATCCTACTAGGGGACACTGAATCCATTGTGACTGGAGGCTTCAAAGCAAGCCAAATATTTTCGCAGCACATCCGCGCAACGGGTACACTTAGGGGTGTGTAAAGTACAACTGATTAGAGCTGTAGAGTATACGTGATATGAGCACCATGATTTTTCATTCTTTTTGACTTGATAATGAGCTTATGATGGTCATTGTGTCTACCGACGTGACTTCTATTTAACAACTTGCCTCAACCTGTGACACGTAAAACCTTCTCCTCTGACAAGACTCGACTCTTTGGGAAAAAACCTTTACTACTTACACATGTTTTGATTTCTACATCCCTTCTTGAATCTAAGGGCCATTTGACCACTTGCTGACTTCGACCAATGCATTAGTCGATACCTGACCTCACATGCTTTGACACACAATGTTACACATGATTTTGGTCACTTAGGTGATGTTTCAACAATGATGTATTCAGGCTCCCAACAAGGACTTTTTGCATAAGAAAAATGACTGTTGTCTTCTTCCAAAAAAATATTTTTAAGATGAGTTCGTAGGCTACCTATGGTCTAGGGTGAGAGAATCCCTCATTCTCGTAGGCCACCCACACTTAGGGTGTGAACTTCCCGTAGTTTGTTCCATATATAGGGTGAAAACCTGTTTTTAAGCTTGGAAAGGAGAAGAGGTCTCGAGGGTTCTAGAAGGGAATCTTCTAGAAAATGAGTTGGCATTCTCATGGTTTTCATTCTACTGACTTCTCAGATTTGATGGGATCATCCTCATCCATGTAACCATCTCTCCTTCTCTTATATATTGAAAGGTTTCTCATGGAAAAGGTTAAGCAAGATTGAATGAAAAATTGGTGAAAGAATTGTGTGAAGAACCCTGCTTGGACAGAAGCTTGAAGGCTCTATTTGGTCTATCAAGAGGAATTGGATCTTGTTCATGCAAGTATAGAGTGATTGTGTGTGTTTGAACCAAGGGCCACTGAAAGGAAGCTTGCAACATCAAGGTGATCAGGTTGTATCTTCTACTTTCAATTAATATGATACAACGACATGTCCCTTTCCCATAAAGTCGCTCTTACTTTATTGTGTAATTCCTTGATCATATGTATAAGTTGAAATTGAATATACTTCACTATCTTCACTTTGGTTGTTTTGTGTTGTCTTGGACTTGACTTCATGAGAGCACCGGAGTGAAGCGGGAACAACATAGACCTAAGGAAGCGATATAAAGGTATGCCACTTATTCCTTCCTACGAGTAGATTCAATGATTACAACTTAGGGAATGAGTCGTGTCCTGTCCTGTTTTGTTCTAGATCCAGGTGGATCTAGGGAGATCTATTAGTGTACGCACCTACCGATTTGTCCAATAACAAAATTGGTGACTCCACTGGGGATGCAACCCATTTTTGGTGGTTTTTGGTTGGCCATTTTATCTTAACTTACCATTTTTCATTTCCATCAATCTCTAAGTCTTGAGGAAACCCTGATAGACACTCTGGGTCCAGAAGTTCCTTCAATTTTTATTTTTATTTTTCTGAATTTTTCTTAGTTTCAGGCCTTCTCGCACTGCACCCTTCTGTAGCCTGCAAGAACCACTAGAGTTCACATCTTGTTGTTCAGTCCAACGTGAACTTCTCGCACTCTGCTTGTGTCCAGCCTGCGAGAATCCTTGATTCTCACACTGTACACCACTTCCAGCCTACAAACCCATTTCAAAATTTTTTGGATTGAGGTTTTTTTTATCGTCAGATGCCTAGATTTGTATGTGTGTCTGAAAAGAACTTCTCTAGCCAATAATTGATTATTTCTTGACTTCAAATTTCGTGAATGATTAGTCTTCGAAAATCGAATGATCTTCTTGTTCATTTTTTCTCAACTGTTACCTCTTGACCTTTTTTAACAAGGATATAATCTATGGTTTTGAAATCCGAGTGCTTGTTTGGTTGGGAGTCAGTGATCGGTTTAAAAGTTGGGATTAATTGTCTTTTTCAATTGCTCATTACTTGGAAAATTGTTGCCCACATGCATTTGAAGAGACTAGTCTTGTCTGTTTGTTATTTTTGTCTTCATTTAAAGATTGGTTTGGGTTTTTTGCTGTATATTGCTTTTTCATCGGTTGCTAGTTTTTCTTAGTTCCACCACTGTGGTTTGGTTTCTAGT
>ML781565.1:441161-463138 GCA_009831015.1 Picea engelmannii
AGCAACTCTTTATTCGAAAATATTGGCATTCAATTGTTGAAATAGAACGAATGGAAGATTGGCATTGTTCATGATTGATTGATATTGCATTTCAAAGAAGATCATATATCGTAGTTCAAGTTGTTCCAAAAAACTCCTCTTTCCCTCCTGTAAATAGGATTCATCGAACAAAAATTTGTATCGTTCATTCCTATCTATGCATTGTTGGGTTAGAGTCGCACACAACATCGGTTTCATTTCCATCTCCTTTGAGTAACAACAACCTTTAATAATATTGCACATTTTTTTAAAATTTAACTAGTAACTCTTTTCTAGGACTCTTTTACACTAACATTAGCTATGCTAGAGCTTTGGAATAGGCAGTGAGATACACTCTCCAAAGCACAAAACACACAATAGCATCTTGTGGTAAGGAGTGTCAAATTCCATTTGCAACATTTTGTCCTGGGAAGCCCTTCTCACACAAGGGTCAAACCTGAGGTCACATTGAGATTGACAGAGTTACTCACCCTGCTTTGTCGATATCGGTGTAGATATTGCACATATTATGGGGGTCACTTGAAGGTATACCCACAATGATGAGTGGAAGCCTCTCAAGCTGATTTCGGGCTAGATACCCTGCCCTTGCGTGTGGATCGGACTGCCGACTGTTCCCCCAGGATTTATTGTTGTTGGTGGTAACCTTAGTGGCCTATCTTCTTAGGGTCTTACACAAGGTGACTGTGAAGGGGCAAGTCTTCACGGTACTTGGAATCGACATTGGCCAAACTCACTCGGGTTCCTTGGAGGGTATACCCGCGATTATGTGTGGGAGCTTGCACCAGGGTGTAAATCCGTTAAGAAGGTCGTCAATGTAACTTTTCCACCCTAGCCCAACCCCTTCTTGTCTCGTCGTTGCGACGTTGGATTTCATCACCAACTAGTGACTTCGGAATTAGAAGGTCTTGTTTGCTTGGTTTTGCTTCCTAGATTTTTACTAGTGTGTGTTGTTTGTTTACCCAAGTTGACCATAGAATTTCCCCTGTAAGTTTCTAACTCGATCACAATTGACCCTCCACGCCGTTCACATAGAATGCAAGGCTTACCCCCAGAAAATCTGGAAGGTTCTCAACCCTTGCCTACCAACTCACCGGAGGGCTCTCCTTAACAGAGTGAAGTCCAAGATGTTGCCACTCCACAAGTGGAAAGAACTGACTCTCTATAATGGTTCTGAATTACCAATTCTTGAGAGGACTTTCGACTTCATCTTGACTCCGAGAGACGCATTGTGCGAGTGAATTCTTCCGGAGACTTAGTTGTTCAGTCTTCTGGATCACAGACTGGACCTTTTCTAGGACCTGAGGGTCAGGATCCTTTTTGGACTACTGGCATTTTTAGATGGGATCTCTTTGGATCAGGAGTAGGCGTTGATATCACTGTCTCACCTGAGCTACACGAAACATCTGATCCAGATGCAGTACCTTTTACTACTGCTTATTATTTTCCTGGTATAGAAGCTCTACGAGCTGACCACACCTTGACTCTCCCTTTACAAATGGTCCATTACACAGATACTACGAGTCATCACATCGATATTACCGTGGCTAACCAAGCCCCCATTAGCACACCTCTTTTGCCCAGAGTCACCCTGACACTTCCACCCAAATACCATGCATTGAATGCCTCTATTCCCGCTCCTACGCAAATCTCATCTGGGACTCTTGGCAGTTCCACTCCTTCTGGGCACCATCCTCCCGGTTTCATTCTGACACTTCCTCTGCCCCCTTTCAGAGGACCTCTTCCATCCTCTATCGGAGGCACTGATCCTAGTGGCACCATTCCGTCGTTCACACAAAATTACCAGATTCCTATTGGTGGACAATTTCACCAAGGAGGCCCAACTCAACCCCCCCTTGCAGGACAAATCCAATTGGAACACAACCCCTGATCAGAAAGAAACCCCCACCAACCCCACCCTATGGAAAAAACATACCTCCATCCTTGGCCCAGTATTGGAATCATCTTATACAACATAACCCTCATCCGACTGGGGGGCAACAACCTTAGGCTAGCTCCATTATACGCCTTAGTACAGGCCAAACCTACCCAGGTACATCTAATCCTATTTGGGGCTCAAATGCTCAACCCCATGCCCCTGTTCAAGGGTACAACCCTATAAGTTACTTTCCTCCACACCAACAACCGAATCTGCCCAGATCTTTGCATTATATGCATACTTCTTATGGTCCCACTGGTTTGCCGACGAGACTCCCTCCCCAAAGTCACCAGTACCCACATGTGAATAGACAATTACCTTTCTTAGCCACCCTGGACCTCCTGGATCTGTCGAGGATTTTAAATGATCCGATTCATCACTCTCCCCAATGGCCCGCCATACCGGCCAAACTACCATCTGACATCACTAAATTTGATGGAAAACTGAGAGAGGACCCGAACAATCATGTAATGACTTTTCACCTTTGGTGCTCATCCAACTCCTTGATGGATGACTCTATTCGTTTACGCCTTTTTCAACGAACCCTCACAGGTTCTACTGTGAAGTGGTATATAGAATTACCATGATGTTTCTTCGCCGACTTCAACACCCTCGCTATAGTTTTCCTCACCCACTACCAGTTACTGATCCTCTATGAAACAAAGATCGAGATTTTGAGTTCTTTCAAACAAACCAAAGCCACTCATATCTCTGATCACATTCATGAGTGGCGACAGAGACGATGTCTCATCAAACTTGAACTTATCAATCAGTTACATGCAGAGTGGTTCACGAAATCATTCGTGAACGACATCGGTCATGACATCGCCATGGGTGGCGTTTTCATGGAAGAATAGGCCATTAGTCATTCTCAATACCTTGACCTCCTTTACTCACAAATGGGTACTCTTTACAACTTAGTCCCTGATGTGCCTCGTCCTTCTACTTATGCCACTTCAACTACTCCTGCTGCTTCTCATGCAGCTGATGGTGTGATTGACACTTTCCATGCACAACCTCATTTCGTCCCAACCTCTAGCAACAACCCCAAACCATTTCTTCTAATGTTCAAAATGCTTCGTCTCCTACCCCTCCCACCAGGAAGACTTCTGAGGTAAATGATGTTCAATCTACCCCCGCCGGTAAAAACAAATCCAGAAAAGGAAAAGGTAAGAATAAGGAGGACAAAAATAATTCACAAGCAGAAAGAACCAAAACACCACTTGTTGATGATAGGGATAAGTGAAAACCCTGATACCCTTTTCTTATATGTGGTGATGATCACTACACTAAGGATTTTCCACGACGAGCCGAGGTTACTAAGTTCCTTCAAGGGACCTTGAAACCACCCACTCTAGCCATATTGTAAAATCCCTTCCCTTCTCAATAATAGGCCCAATTGGTCATTCATGACCAACCTTCCCCCTCCAATACATCCTATGTCTTAATGTGTACAGGTGATTCAAAACAGAACGACATCACACTTACCACTCGAGCCAAATATTATTCTTCCTCCAAAGAGAAGGTTGATGCACCACCTCCTTCGTTGGTCCAACCATCTCCCACGACTCCACCTACCAACGGTCCTCTTCATCTTGAATGACCAAGCCTCGACACAGTTCTTCTCCCTTCTCCAAAGGGCGTCGTTCAGAAATCAGCTTTCAATCCCCATGCACATGCTGCCCAGAACTACAGTATTGTTGAAGATCTAGCCCAAGCACCATCCGCGATGTCAGCCCTCGAAATCCTTCAAAGTTGTCCTATACAACGAAAGGCACTGTTGAAAGCTATCGGTGGAATCGACCCTACGTATATGAATTTAATAATTTTTGACTTGAAAGATCACATTCCAAGGTCACCCCCTCAACTCGCATTCCAAATACAAGTTATTGTCTCCCACAAAAACATTTGTAGAACAGTTATCGACGAGGGTGCCTCAACGTGTGTCATGTCTATTACCTGCTGGAAATCCATCGGCTCTCCTCCTTTGACTGAATCCCACAACACGCTCAAAGCCTTTAATGGATCTGGTTTCAATCCTTACGGTGTTCTCCCTTCATTGTCGATTTCGTTAGAATGAAAAACGGTCCAAGTTGAAGTGGAGGTCTTTGATGCTCCTCTCGATTACAACCTTCTACTTAGCCATAGCTGGATCGATTCCATGCGTGCCATTGTGTCGACTCTTTTTCGTGTCATACGTTTCCCACATCAAGGAAAGGTAATTACTGTCGACCAATTATCCTTCTTTAACTCGGATGCACGTACCGACAACATACCGTTCATTGCCAAAACCCCCTGGATATGAGAACGTTGGTGTGGGTCTTCTTAAAGACTCCTCGTTAATGGGTACCTTCCCCATTCCACCACTCGATGTCCCACATCCATCTGTTGCCTCGATCAACATGATCTCCACCTCTATTCACAGAACCCCTGCATCTCACAACCCATGGATGGTACCCAACCCCGACGATCATCTTCGTTACGGCGACAAAATGCCTTTGAGTCCGGTCGAATCCGCCTATCAGGCCATTCAATCGACAACCTCTTCTACCCCCTCTCTTGGTGATTTATCTCCAGATCCTTTCCGCGTCATTTTTCCCACAGACGAGATGATTATGTCTGTTATGGAAGACACCCCCTGGTACGATGGACATCATCGTTCCATCCTCTTCCTGGAACAACACACCATCGAGAGCTACCAACGGATCTCGACCCCGTCGACCATTGTTGTCATTTCTACCATTCCCGAGTCTACAAACGATGTGTTTTTCAAAGGGAACTTAAGTAATATCTCACCCACCATTCCCCTCGACATATCCATAAAACCTGGAATTCTAAAAAATGTGCATATCGAAGCTTCGTGTTCCCCCAATGAAATTGTCACCTACAAGTCGCTTTTCAAAGAATTTTGTGACGTCTTCGCCTGGAGCTATGAAGAAATGACGAGTATTGATCCCGACATTGTGATACATGAGGTTAAGACATACCCAGACTCTAAACCCGTCTGGCAACGACTTCGTCCAGTCCACCCACGTAAAGAAGCCACTATCAAGCTTGAAGTCGAGAAACTTCTCAAAGATGGCTTTATTTACCCAATGGCCCTCACTGAATGGGTTTCCAATCTTGTCCCGATCGACAAGAAACAAGGCACAATCTGCGTGTGCATTGATTATAGGGATATTAACAAAGCATGTCCTAAAGACAACTTTCCTACCCCCTTCGTCGACCAGATCATCGACGATTGTGCCGGAAGTGAAATCTTCTCTCTGATGGATGGTTTCTCTGGATATAATCAAATCAATATCATTCCCGCAGACCAACACAAAACTTCTTTTATTTGTCCTTGGGGCACTTTTGCCTATCGAAAACTTCCTTTCGGTCTAAAAAACGCTGGTGCAACTTTTCAGCGCGCTATGTCTTATGCCTTCCATGATATCAATCACATTGTACAACCATATCTAGATGACTTATCCGCTCATTCCATGCACCATGTAGATCATCTAATACTTTCCCTACTCTGAGATGGAAAATGTAGTAGCTGATTCATTACCCGATGAATCCCTTTTCCTGATTAGTTCCGATGATATTTGGTACGGAGATATCATCGTATATCTCCAAACCCAGACTTTCCGACCCAATTTGTCTAGTACTGACCGTCGTCGAATACGCTACTAAACCCGTCAATATATTATCCTTGGTGATACTCTTTATCGTCGTGGGATTGACTCTATTTTTTGACGTTGCCTCACATTCGACGAAGCCGAGAAAGCCCTAAATGACTGTCATTCCGGAGCCTGTGGTGGTCATATGTCTGGGTATGCTACTTCCCAGAATATCTTGCGAGCAGGGTATTTTTGGCCATCCTTATTTAATGATTGTATAATTGCCATCCAAAAATGCCACGCTTGCCAGACCTACAACCATAAAATACGGTCACATCCTACTCCTCTTCACCCTGTGGTATCCGTTGGTCCTTTTGCAAAATGGGGTATCGATTTCATGACATGTCACCCTCACTTGGTCGGGGGGCATGGATACATTATTGTAGCCATAGATTATTTTACGAAATGGCCCGAGGTGATGTCGAGATTTGACAACACCAGAAAGACTGCAACATTATTCATATTCAATCACATCATAGCTTGTTTTGGTGTTCCTCAGGCTATCATCACTGATAATGGTAGCCACTTTAGAAACTTCATGATGTCCGAACTCACTGAAAAGTTGGGTCTTCGCCATGATGACTCAACACCTTATTACCAACATTCCAATGGCCAAGTCGAAGCAATTAACAAAGTCCTCATTACCATGCTTCGATGAATGATAGGGATTCACAAAATGAGTTGGCACATGATGTTGTTTTCAACATTGTGGGCTTACTGGACATCCGTTAAGGCTGCTACTGGGTTTACACCATTCCGGTCAGTCTATGGTCTAGAAGCCATCCTGCTAATTGAATGTGAGATACCCTCCCTAAAACTAGCCGTCGAACTCCTCCCAAACACTTCTGTCGAAGAAGAACATCTGTTGTATCTCCTGTGATTAGACGAAACTCGTCACGACGCCACCCTAGTCATAGAAGCCCAGAAGAAACGTGTCAAAGCCAAGTACGACAAACATGTCAAGCCTCATGTTTTCTCTGAAGGTGATCTGGTTCTCCTTTATGAACAAGATAGAGATATGCCAGGAGCAGGAAAATTCGAAGCTATGTGGCGAGGTCCTTATATCGTTAGACGAGTTTTGGAGAAAGGAGATTATGAGTTAGTGGACTACGACGGAATCCCTTTGAGTGAACCCATAAATGGGTTGTACTTAAAGAAGTACTATGCCTAAGATCACCTATGCATGAGTACATGTATTTTATTGTATCATACTTCTTATGTGTTACTGTAGTATACTTTTTCGTTATCTGGTCTCTGCCCTCGACTGCTTATGTTACGTTGTGTTTGGTTTCCAGATGTCAGAGTCTTCGCTACTCCACATTGGTTTTGCTGATGGCGCTCACCGTAGTACTCATAACCTTGCTTCTGCTTCTTGGGAAATTTACGCCCCTACAAACGAACTTATCACTCTATGAGGTGTGTGTCTCGACCGTGCGACCAACAATATTGCAGAGTATAGCACCATCATCAAATTGTTGATTGATGTTATTTCGCTCGGTATTCACCACTTGGTTGTATGACTCGATTCGTAGCTAGTAGTACTGCAGCTAAGTAATGTCTATGATATTCGAAGTCCTACTTTATTACGGGTATATTTATGAATTCGCCTCTTGGAACGTTATTTTGATTATATTGAGTATCAACACATTCCTAGATGTCTAAATACATTGACTAATGCATTAGCTAACTATGTATTAGACAAACATTTGGGCCATTTATAAACCAATCACATCACATTTATCACACAACACAAGATAAGCCGGTAGAAGCCGTATATATGTATATAAGGATCAAAAGATTTTACAAAAAGTTTTTCCAAGGACCAAAATCTCAAAATGTGAAGATCATAGCTTCTACAAAATAACGTCATGGGTGACGCCCACGATAACACACAACTATCCGGGCCACCCTACGAAGCAATTGACTAATAGACTCTGACACGCCCATGTTGTGGTGTTGATAATGCCCAGGGATCTCCCCAATAGCCATATCTGGGATGTCAGCGGTCAACCCCTCCAAGTTCTGCTCCACTGCCTCATAGTCTTCAACATCCCATCACTCCACTGGAGCTACCTCTCCTCACCGCTGAATAGGAGACGTTCCTGGAGGTCGATATGGCCCCACATTTGTGTCATCAAAAGGAGATTTTTTGATTAGTTCTTGGACAAACATAAAAAAAATTTATATGATAAAAATTACAAAAACATTTAAAAGAACAAAATGTGTAATTTTTACCTAGGTCACCCCACTGAGCATCCTCAGGTAGGGCCAAATCCAAATCCCCTCGAAAATCCAAACCAACATATGCATAGTCATCAATCATCAGCATCTATGGCTGCAACCAGTCGAAAAATGAATCATTATACTTGATGATGGGCCCAACTACGTGTTGGGCCATGAGGTCACACCACCTCAACATCCTTGGATCCTATGGGGCCAGTAAACCCCAATCAACTTGTAATCTCAGCAATGGGACCCTCTCGATAAAGAAGGACACTAAAAGTGATCTGTACCCAAACTGCTTCAAGTTGCCCCTCCTGCACTTCGTAAATTGCCTCTTCATACTATGGAGAAATGCATCCGACCAATTGAAGACTCGTGGCTCTGTGCACTCTATGGCATATTGGAAGTAGCTCTGGAGATCCATGTGTGGGGATGCACTCCCGACCATGAATTCTATAGTGAACAAGATGGTTCGCAGGGTCAAGTTTTGGACCCCCCAAATAACAACCTTTCCCTTGCTTCTTTCTGCCTCAAGAACACAGTACTGCCGACAATACTCACTCATAGGGAGTCCGCCACCTCAGCTACCAGTCAAGCTAGCATGGTACCCACGTCGTGATAACCCTGTTAGAAAGTAGATATCCTCTATATCTAGGTTTAATGTGTGGACTCCCACATGAAACAACTATTGGTCCACATCCCACATATGAACCAGGTACTCCAACAACCTGAGTTGGGCCCTCATGCCCAGAATCCTGAAGAATTTCAAGAGCCCACAGTCTCAGAAGGCAACAATGGTACCCGGGTCATTCCCGACAATGGAATCCTCCTCCTCATGTTCTCTTTCTTGCCACTCTAGCATCATGATGGTCAAATGCCTACACAAGAACCATAAGAGAGGGGTCAACAACTTATTTCAAACCTTAGCATATTTTTTATTAAGCAAATATCAAATTGAAATTTCATTTTTCGGCCCCCGCAAGTGCCCCTTTAGGACAGTGCGAGATTCTCGTATGTGCCCTTAAGGTCACCTGCGAGAATCCTAGATTCTCACAGGTCCCGCATGGCTGGCCTGAGAGAATGCTTGGGCACAAGTCTTGGCCCTAAAATGAACCTAAAACCTTGAACATTGCCAATAAAAGCTAAAACTAAACCATAGAAAAGGTATAAGATCAAGAGCTTACCTTGTTGGCGGAGACAGTTCGCCAAATGGTCGCTTGTGCCTCCCACGATCGAGCAACGAAATTTTTGGGAAAATGAGGTGTATTGGGCAAAGTTCTTGGCAAAATCACAATGAAAATGGTAAAAGCCCTTTTTACCCATATTTATTCACTTTTTACCATTTTTGTTGATTTTTATAATGTTTTGTCTATAAACCCTAATGCCTAATAGCCCTATGAGTGTGACTTTTTCAGATATAGTGACTTTGAAGTCCACATGAAGGAGTACGGATGTTTTTTTTCTTTTTGTTGCATGTACGACTTCTTTTTATGGTTTTTAGAAAAACCTCGAGCTCAGTCTTCATTCATTCTCGCGCTTGAAAATACATGAGAATGTAACCGAGTATACTTTTCTCATCTTTTCGTACTTGTCATGGTAACACGAAAATGACGAATGCGAAGGAGTATTCTTTAAGCTCTTTTCACACTCCATTAAAATGAAAATATGGCCGAGCAGCCTTGTTCTATTCACGCTCGTAAAAGTTTCTAAACAAAACATTCGATGGGCGATAGTTTATCACTTTTTAGGTCCTGTCGAACTATTTTACGAAAAAAGGAACTAAGAGAGATCTCTTTAAGTGTTTTTCAGACTCTCAAAACATGAAAAACCCCCGAGTTTTCTATCTTTGGACTCGTTAAACAAACATCGAAAGACTAGTAATGAGACCGATCCACTCCTTCCTAAGGTTCATTAAACATACTCTGAGGGACTCATCCGAAGAATGAGCTTACATCAACAAGCATATGTTATCCTCCTCAATCTTGTGTAAAAATAAAGAGGTACTCACTAGAAATGGTGGGGGAAATTTTGGGAAAGGGATGTGTTTTCGTATTCATATTGATTGTAGTAAGCGTCTCTCTTGAACATGACACCCCCTATTCATCATTTGAAGCCGGTTTGGGAAATCCATTTGTCTCTCATTCGACTTGCTACAAGGTCATATCCCGGGTCGTCTTTGAGTCAGTGTTGCCAAATCGTCAGTCGTGTCGTTCATATGTTCAAGAGCAATTCATCCAAGCCCTCTATTGAGTCGACCATCTGCAGTTTTCCATTCTTACCATGTCAGCCTTCCCTGTGTCCATTTCAACCTATATTCATTCTCTGTTTCACCTTCAAAATTTGTTACTTATTTCATGTCATTGATGGGGGATACATCAAGGCCCTCCTGTGATGAGTCTTGTTCTGTCGACTCCAACTCGTTATTTGGAAACAAGACTTAGAAATTATCTGGTATCTTGAAACTTGCATGCCTCAATGGGAGGTTTCCTCGCTTTCGACAGTGGGTTTTCATTATTGGTCCCTGATTGGGAGGTTTCATCGAGTGTTCGATCTCAAATCATTTATTCACATTTGTCATATTGTACTAGTGTACCTTGGGCGTCATCGACATTAATGGTGATTTCCCTCGCACTTGTTAATGATTTCATCAATGATCGGTAATCAAGTGGTTTCTACCATGTTCGACTTCAACACGTGTAATCGCATGGCTATATTCATACTTTCAGGTGACGGGATTGAAGACCCTGGGTATCATATTTTTTATCCAGGCTACGATGGAGTATGGATGATTTGCATCAACACATAGATCCACTTTGTATGTCATGTGGCTATGTCATCTTAATTTAAGTCTTCTCACATAGATCCATAGTGTATTCCTGGTGGCTATGTAGTATTTTGATGTCATGGATCCACGGTGTATGATGGGTGGCCATGACCTATATTCATGATGTCATCCGTCTGTGATCTGAGTATGGGAATGCCTACCTCAGAACTGGTATTATATTATGCAGATGCTTGGTTTGCAGGTTTCCGATTATGTGCGCTCCTGGTTTCTGACACACACACGTAGTTTACAAAGTATTTCGGCTGTCACAGATTCTAGCCTCATACTTTGGGGGGAATTCTGTTACACATGACTTTGGTCACTTAGGTGATGTTTCAACAATGATGTATTCAGGCTCCCAACAAGGACTTTTTGCCTGAGCAAAATGACTGTTTTCTTCTTCCAAAAACATATTTTTAAGATGAGTTTGCAGGCTACCTATGGTCTAGGGTATGAGAATCCCTCATTCTCATAGGCCACCCACACTTAGGGTGTGAACTTCTCATAGTCTGTTCCATATATAGGGTGTGAACCTATTTTTAAGGTTGGAAAGGAGAAGAGGTCTTGAGGGTTCTAGAAGGGAATCTTCTAGAAAATGAGTTGGAATTCACATGGTTGTCATTCTACCGACTTCTTAGATTTGATGGGATCATCCTCATCCATGTAACCATCTCTCCTTCTCCTATATATTGAAAGGTTTCTCATGGAAAAGGTTAAGCAAGATTGAATGAAAAATTGGTGAAAGAATTGTGTGAAGAACCCTACTTGGACAGAAGCTTGAAGGCTCTATTTGGTCTATCAAGAGGAATTGGATCTTCTTCATGCAAGTACAGAGAAATTGTGTGTGTTGGAACCAAGGGTCACTGAAAGGAAGCTTGCAACATCAAGGCGATTAGGTTGTATCTTCTACTTTCAATTAATATGATACAACGACATGTCCCTTTCCCATAAAGTCACTCTTACTTTATTGTGTAATTCCTTGATCATATGCATAAGTTGACATTGAATATACTTCGCTATCTTCACTTTGGTTGGTTTGTGTTGTCTTGGAATTGACTTCATGAGAGAACCGGAGCGAAGCGAGAACAACAAAGACCTAAGGAAGCGATATAAAGGTATGTCACTTATTCCTTCCTATGAGTAGATTCAATGATTACAACTTAGGGAAAGAGTCGTGTCTTGTCCTATTTTGTTCTAGATCCAGGTGTATCTAGGGAGATCTATTAGTGTCCACACCTACCAATTTTTCTGATAACACACGGACCATGAATCGACTAAGACTGACTCTAATTGAAAAAATGATATCACTAACATAATGAATGGTCTAAATTGACTACAAAATTACAATATAATACATAGGATCCCACAACATCCAAAATCCCTAATACATTGACTTGGATTAGATTACAACCTTAATTCGTTAACCAAAATTAGAAAACCATGGGATGAAAAACCATGTTCCAAAACCGCCCAAAATGGATGCAAAAAAACCACCCCAAAAATTTTGCTTAGAGGAGAATTTTTTTTCTTTGGCATTATGCCCTCTCTGTGACACCCCCAATGCACGCAACACAATGTAACAACGCATGGGGATAATTGTGTAAATAATACAACACAAAACCCCCACCAGGTTATAGGATCCAAACATAGTTAAAACAAAACCTCTAAATTAGGAAGATAATTAGACTCCACAACCAACAATCTCCCAATTGGAGACTGATCACAACAACTCCACCACTACTACACCTGTTGGACTATGCTCTAAATTTGGACCTACAAAGTCTTTTAAATTCACCATCATGCTTGAAGGCCAACGAAAACTAATCAGGAACTTAGTTTCTCTCTGGTTATTACCTTCACTAACATGTCTACAAGATTCTCGCTAGTGTGTATCTTTTCTAGCTTTAACTGTCCATCTTCCAAAACTAATTGTATGAAATGGTACTTGAGTTGTATATGTTTAGTCCTAGAATGGAAGGTTGTTTTATTTTCAAGATGAATGCCACTTTGGTTTTCATTATACAACATGTTATTCTCCTGCTTCTTTCCCAATTCCTCCATAAACATCTGTAACCAAATTATTTCTTTACTAGCCTCTATAGAAACAAAATACTCTGATTCCATTGTTGAAAGTGAAACAACCTTTTTCTATTTCAAAACACAACTCACTTTTGTTCCACCTACAATAAAAACATACCATATGGTTCTCCTTCTGCCATCTATATCACCCGTCATGTATGAATCAACATATCCCTGTAGAACAATGTTTGAACCTCCAAAAAATAATTCCTAAGTAGTAGTACCTCTCAACTACCTGAGAATCCACTTCACTTCCTTCCAACGCTCTTTACATGGATTGTTCATATACTTGCTCTCAAATCCCACTGCATGTACAATGTCTGAACTTTGGAGAGATATTTCTATGGATTCCACTTGCTACTTGGAGATACATCTCTATGGATTTAATTGTTGGCCTACCTAAATGAAGAAATAAGTCAGTCATCATGGTGGTAGTAGATCGTCTTTTCAAATATGCTCATTTCTGTGCTCTTCAA
This sequence comes from Picea engelmannii, assembly GCA_009831015.1. Classification (NCBI taxonomy): domain Eukaryota; kingdom Viridiplantae; phylum Streptophyta; class Pinopsida; order Pinales; family Pinaceae; genus Picea; species Picea engelmannii. The sequence continues at coordinate 454,401 of ML781565.1, forward strand.
CACCCATTCACCGCATCCACATTGGATCAACTATTTATGGATAATATATTCAAAATCCATATTTTGTTGTCTCTGATGGTGATCCAACTTTCACTTTCAATTTTTGGCAAGATTTGTTCAAGCTTCAGGGAACCCAATTGCATCTCAACACCACCTATCATACCTAGAATGATGGTCAAACTAAAGATGTCAACAAGTGTTTGGAAACATATTTGCAATGTTTTGCGTCTGACATAAAAAATTAGTGGGATCAGTGGTTACCCCTAGTTGAATGGTGGTACAACACATCTTATCATATTGTCACTTGCATGATTCCCTTTGGAGCAGTTTACGGGAAAACTCCAATGTCAGTTCTCTCATACATGCCAAGTATCTCCAAGGTTTAGGAGGTTGAAATTTTTTTTATAGTCTAAGTGACCATTCTCCATACCATCAAATAAAATTTTGTCCTAGCTCAGGATCACATGAAGCAACAAGTAGATCGAAGTCATTCAGAACGTCATTTTGTTGGAGGGGACCAAGGATTTCTTAGATGGAAACATTATAAGCAGACTTCACTAAAAGTTGAATACCGTCGAATCCAATAGGATCTCCACACAAGGAATCATTACTTTGCACACCATGGAGAAGATCATTAAAATACTAATTGATGGTAGGTGATAAAGAATACTTAATACTCATAAATGATTTATTTAAAATGTACAAATTATTAATACTTGAAATGAGTAGAAACTCATGTATTATTCATGCAAATTGGAAAAATTAATTAATGCTTGAAGTGAGTATGAGAATCTCACGTATTATTCATTTAATTATAAAAATGGGAAATTAGTGTGAGAATCCAACTCACAAATTAGTTTCCTAATTTTAAGGGGAAATTAGTTTCCTAGTCTCAAGGAGGAAGTTAAGTGTCTCATGAGTTGGTTTGGACTCTTCCTAACTTTACCATAATTGGTTTCCTAGTCTCAAGGAGGAAGATAAGGGTCTCATGAGTTGGTTTGGACTCTTCCTCACTTTACCACAACTGGTTTCCTAGTCTCAAAGAGGAAGTTAAGGGTCTCATGAGTTGGTTGAGATGATTTTTCATTTTTGTCCTTGAGTTGTTATTATATCCTAAATTTGTGGATCTTGTCTCCTTGAGTTATGGATTCAAGGAAAACTATATAAACTCCTTATGAAAACTCTAGGTTTCATATTTGGATGAATATTTTATGGATCATCCCTTGGTGGAGAGAGAGAGAGAGATCAAATGTAGTCCTTCTGGTGTATGAAGAAATGTCACTTATGTGAGAGAATTAAGTTCTATTTATTTAAGAGAATGCTTATCTAGGTTTCAACCCTGTAAGGAGCATGTGCCAAATTTTGTGAGAAGATTTCAACCCTTTGGGAAGGACAATAAAGCGATTCGTATTACAAGCAGATTTAGAGACGTAGAAAAAAGGTTCTGGTGAACTTTGTTAACAACTCAATGATATCTTGTTTCATATTTTCTTATGCATGTTTTATTTCCACAATTATGATAATTAAATGCATGAAATAATGGATTTTGAGATTAATAGCACATTCACCAAGTTAATATTCAATTTGGATTCAAGTTTGCATATGTAGATCTTTTCACCTTTGATGCGATAAAGTTCAATAGATCTGCAATTGTGAATCTGACCTTCATTAAGTGGCATAGAACCAAATCAAATTTGGTATCGATGTCACCTTGGTTCCATATCAAGTGGTATCAAAGAAGGATTGACATGGATTGTAGGTGTTTAATACAAGATGAGAAAAGCATCGAAGAATGCATGGCTTAAAGAGCTTGAAGAAATCAACCACTTCATTCAAGTGGAGAATGCATAGCTCAGAAGGATTCTACAAGTTGCATAGGATGAGAATAAAAAAATGAGACTCATGTTAGATAAGACTATGGAGGAACATGTTGGAAAATGTGCCACTATACAGGAGGCAAAAGGTCCCTCCAATATCAAACCAACTTGTGGCCATGTCAGGTATACTAGTTATGGTTCTTCTCATGAAAATGTTGATAGTTGCATATATTGTCAGATAATAGAGGATTCTCTCCAAACACCAAGTAACCAAGGTGGTTTCCTAGCAACCTCATCTACAACTTCATCCAACCAGGAGGAACAGTTGGCCAAACTTCAGGAATATGACTAAGCATCACAAACAAGAATGGAGGTAGAGAATTCTCCATGTTCAATTGTTTCCCTCATTAATGATGATGCTTCTTTTGGAGTTTTTGAAAGGCACACCAAGGGCATTGGCTTGAGGTTTCTGAGGAACATGGGGTATAAAGGAGGAGGTATTGGTATTGATGGCCAAGGCATCATTCAACTAGTGGAGGTTGAAGGAAAATCCTGATATATGGGATTGGAGTATGGTGAAAGAGAATCCTCAAAGGAAACATAAGCAAAGGATTCTTCAAGCAAAGAGCGGAGATCATCACCAACACCATCTTGGGACAACAAGCATGTTGCAAAGTGTTGGAAGAGAAAATCTCTTTACAATGAAAGTAAGACAAACATAAAGTCACACAACTATTGCACTCATTTCCAAATGAGTGGTCACTGGAATAGGAAATGTTGGAAGCTTCATCCTCTGCTTCGTGGCACACAAAGAAAGAGGAATGTACCAGATTCTATGCAGTTGGAGGATGGATCCTCCATAGTTGAAAAAAATAGTCAAAAATCAAAGTTCCCATGATTTGACGGAAAAAACACCAAGTCGAAGAGCTCGACGAGATATTTCCAATAGTGTAAATGACACCTCAAACGGAGTCTTGACGACAAAGATATGGCCATATGAATTTTTCGGAAAAAAAATGAATCTAACGAAGTCTGTATATTGCTGACGTCAACATGATGAGTTGGAAACATTACATAGAGAAATGTGTATTGCTGACGTCAACAGGATGACATAGAAGCACCACAAATTTCCATGTGTCACATGTTTTTGGAATTTTCAGGGGTCCAAATGGACCAGTAAAAATGTGCCACGTGGAATCCATATAGATGCCACATGGCAGTACGAGGATGACATGGTAGTGTGGAGATGACATGTCAGCTGATGTGGCAGTATGGATATGACAATTTAGCTGATGTGGAAGTACAATGATGACGTTAGTACATCGAGGTGGCAGAGATGTGTCGATTGATTGAGTCGTACGGTGGATGACATGGCACTGACTAGGCCGATGAAGTGGAAAGTTGTACAATGATGTGGTGCTTATTAGGCCAATGACATGGAAGATTGTACAACTGATGTGGAAGTACAACAAGACAACTAACATAGCAGACTATACAATTGATGTGTCACTGATCGTACAGTTGATTGGGCACCACATGGGCCAATCACAGGTTGCCACGTGGTGGACTAAATTTTCACAAGTACAAAAACACATTTTGAGGCCCACTTTAATGACACATTTAAGAAACATGCCAAAATTATGACTGAAGCCCACTTTTGTCATTAATGCATGACATGTTTTTCGAGGAGAAGACCCTAGGGGGTCCAGAAGTGACCGTGATGGAATTGTACAAAAGTATAGTCATTTTTGCACTATTTGTTTCCATGAATCCACTGGTACAGTCAAAATTTGGATCCGAGTAGTGGATTTTAAGGGCTATGGCCAAACCCATGTCTGTTTGGCACATTTTTCAAGGCAGAGTTGCACCTTCATAACATGTCGAGTTTACAGTCAAAAGTTGTAGAATGATGAGACATACATGCTAGTGTTGTGTATGCTAATATTTGAGCAGCCAATTGAGATCCTTGGCATGAAAACCAATGTAAGTTTTATGCATTTATGGTTTTTGTTTCTTTTTGAAAATTGCAAGAGTATAGATGTATGTTGCAGATTCTGGTGATCTTTGAGTGCTACAACAAGGCAGGAAGATCTGAATTATTGCAAGAAATTCATTGTTTGATCCTTACACTAAAACTAAGATGGTGCGGTAAGAGGCCATTTTGACACTTCGACAGAAAGTAGTCATGTTTACAGCGAAAAGTCTCAGAATTACGAGATGAGTATGATGCTGATGGAATTTTCCATGTGTATTATGTTGCACATGTTTGTAATGGGGGATTTAAAAACCATAGAGTTTACCATTAGTGCACATTTGGGGGGTATTTGCCTTAATGGTAATGATGTAAAAGGTTGTAATTATCTCATGTATCATCTCTTGGTGGTTGTTTTTATTATGTTATTTTTAATGATGATGCAACTATGAAAACTTGGGTTTATTACATTCAACAAAAAAATGATGTTTTTGATACTTTTAAGAAATGGAAAGCTTTGGTTGAGAATGAGACAAGAAAAAGATTGAAGTGTCTCAGATCAGAAAATGGAGGTGAATATTGGATAAAGGAGTTTGATGATAACTGTTCATACCATGGGATTCATAGAGAAAAGATAGTTCTAGGAACACCACAAGAAAATGGTGTGTCAGAAAGGATAAACATGACAATCATGGAGCATGCAAGGAGTATGAGATTGCATGTTAGTTTTCCCTTACAGTTATGGGAATATGATGCAGATACTATTGTTTACTTAATAAACAGAGGACCTTCAATCTCTTTAGATGGTATAATTCCAGATGAGGCATGGACATGTAAGAATGTAAACTATTCTTTTTTGAAGACTTTCAGTTGTGAAGCATTTGTCCATATTGATAAAGAAAATATAATAAATCTTGAGGCACAATCCAAGAAGTGTACCTTTATTGGAGACGATGTTAATGATTTTGGTTATTTCTTATGGGATTCTTAAAATCAAAAAACATTTAGGAGTAGAGATGCCATATTCAATGAGAAGGTTATGTAGAAAAATCAGTTGCAGGGAAAGATACAAGAAAAAGAAAAACCAAAATACCCAGTGCTTGATGAGATCACTGAAAAAGAAATTCCAAAGGTACCATAAAATCAAAATGTACAACAACAGGAGCAACAAGTACCTCAAACTCCTACAAGTGTTGTTAAAATATCTACCAGGTTAAGTAGACCCCCTGAACGGTACTCTCCTTCATTGTATTCTTTATTGTTGACTGATTCTGGTGAACCAAAATGTTATGAAAAGGAAATATAGGTAGACACTAAAAAGAAGTGAGAGAAAGGAATGAAAGAGGAAATGGACTCCTTGGTAAATAACCAGACTTGGGACTTGGTTCAGTTTCCTGCAGGAAAAAGAGCAGTGCAGAATAAATGTGTTTACAAGTTGAAGGAAAAATATGGAGGAAAAAAGAGGTACAAGCCTAGACTTGTTGTAAAGGGGTTTGCACAAAAGAAAGGTATATATTTTGATGAAATATTTTCTCTTGTTATTAAGATGATTTCAATTAGAACTATTTTAAGTCTTGTGGCAGTAGAATATTTGCATCTTGAGGATTTTGAGGATGAGATTTATATGCAGTATCCATAGGGGTATGAGGTCAAAGGGAAGGAAAATTTGGTATGCAGGTTGAAGAAGATCTTGTATGGCCTAAAGAAAGCTCCAAGGTAGTGGTATTTTATGTTTGACAAGTTTATGACAAAACAAGGTTATAGTAGATGTCATTCTGATCACTGTGTTTATTTTAAAAAGCTAGAAAATTGAAGCTATATTATCTTGCTATTGTATGTATATGGAATGCTTGTTGCAGGGTCTAATATGCAGAATATAAATGTGCTTAAGAAGAAATTAGCTAATTCATTTGAGATGAAGGATTTGGGTGCTGTAAAGAAAATCATTGGTACAGGAATAATAAGAGATAGGAAAAATTACAATTTGACATTGTCTCAGGGTGAGTACATAGAGAAGGTGTTGGAGAGGTCTAGAATGCAGAATGAAAAACTAGTTAGTACACATTTGGCCAACCATTTCAAATTAACCAAAGAAATGTGTCCCAAGAAATGGGAGGAGATAGACTACATGTCCAGGGTCCCTTATTCATCAACAATTGACAGCTTGATGTATGCGATGGTTTGCACAAGACAATATATTGCACATGTAGTGGGAGTTGTGAGTACGCATATGAAAAATCTAGGTAAATAACATTGAGATACAGTAAAGTGGATTCTCAGGTATTTGAAAGGTAATGCTACTCATGCATTATGTTTTGGAGGTTCAGAAATAGTTCTATAGAGATATGTTGATTTGAATATGGCAGGTGATAAAGATAGTAGGAGGAGCACCATAGGGTATTTTTTTACTGTAGGTGGAATAGAAGTAAGTTGTATTTTGAAACTACAAAAGGTTGTTTCATTTTCAACAATAGAGGCAGAGTATGTTGTTTCTATAGAGGCTAGTAAAGAGATGATTTGGTTATAGAGGTTTATGGAGGAATTGGGAAAGAAGAAAGAGAATAGTAGGTTGTACTGTGACAACGAGAGTTCCCTTCATTTACAAATAAATAAGACTTTCATTTGAATACTAAGAATATACATCTCAGGTACCATTTCATATGATCCGTCTTGGAAGATGGACATTTGAAGTTGGAAAAGATACACACTAGCTAGAATCCTGCAGACATGTTAACAAAAGGAGTAACCAGGGAGAAACCAAGTTTCAGTTTCAGTTGGTCTTCAAGCATGAAGGTGAAGATGAGAAATTTTCCAGGTCCAAGGTTGAGTATAGTCCAGCAGGTACAACAACAGTGGAGTTGTTGTGGTCAGTCTCCAAGTGGGAGATTTTTAGTTTTGGAGACTGATTATCTTCTTGTTTCATAAGTATTTGTTTTTAGCCGTGTTTATACCCCATGAAGACTATACACCCCAGAATACTATACACCCCTCCACACGGGCAAGTTGCAGGGGTGGATTCCCCCCCTGCAGGGTCTATGGGGCTCATCCCCCTAGGATCAAGCGGGCCCTCGGCGGGGTTCGGGGGCGAAGTCCCCCGAATGAAAACATGATTTGTAAATTTATATTCTAATTTCATAGTAAATTTGGACCGTTCATTATAAGGTCGAAGATATGAAGGTATAAGTTATGTTAGGGTTTTTTTCCCTAGAAGGAAACCCTCTTTTATGAGGGAAATGTATTGTGGATATGCATTATTGCGAATATTGTATTATGAGGGAGGATATTGTGAGAGAAAGAAGATGAAGTTATAGTGAGTGTTGTGTAGTTTGTATCCCTTCATTTGTTGGATAATAAAAAGGAAGGACCTGTAAATTTCTCTAGTGGACGTAGCCCACACTAGGTAATCCACGTATATTTGTGTCTCTATTGTATTGTGTATATTCTGTGTTTTATTTCCGTATTTGTTTTTTTTTTTTTTCTCCGCGATCCTATTTTTATAACAAAAGGAATAATGCACAACAAAACCACTAGAAATTGTACATATTGATCTGGTTGGACTAACAAGAAAAAAAGGATTGAAAGGTGAAAAATACTTCATGCTACTATTTGATGAATACACAAGAATGACTACCGTTTTCTTTCTAAAACAAAATTCAGAGGCATTCGAAATATTCAAGACATACAAAGAGATGATTGAAACTGAGATGGAGTTGAAAATCAAATGTTTGAGATCAAACAATGGAGGAGAATTTACATCAAAGGAATTCATGGAATTCTGCAATGAGCGTGGGATAAAAAGGAAATTCTCAGTAGCCAGGACACCTCAAAAAAATGGAGTTGTTGAAAGGAAGAAAATAATAGTATAGGAAATGGCCAGGACCATGTTAATGGATTCCAAGTTGACAGATTTCTTTTGGGTACAAGAAGTGCATACAAAAGTTCACATATAGAATACAGGGATGCTTAGAAATAACAGTGATAAGAATCCATATGATCTATGGAAATGAATACCAACAAATGCAAATCATTTCATAATTTTTGAAAGAAAATGCTACGTCAAAAGAGAAGATGGCAGAATTGGAAAATTTGATTCTTGATTCGGTAAAGAAATATTGGTTGGGTACTCAAGCAAAAGGAAATCATACAATTGTTTCAATATGAGACTCAACATAATAGTCGAAAGAATCAATGTAACAAGGATTCAATGGAAATAAAGTAGCAAGGATTCAATGGAACAAGATCACGAAGAAGATTTGAAATAAGAATAAGCATATGAAGAATCATATGAAGAAGATGAGCATCTAGAAGTAGAGCAAGAAAAACAGGATATGCAAGTAGCTACAAAGACACCCAACAGACAAGTGTAGAAAAATCATCCACTAGAACATATTATTGGAAATATAGATGTAGGAGTTGAAACCAGAAGAAGAATCTTCTCACCAGAACAAGAAAATCTAGCACTACTATCTACTATTGAGTCAAGTATTTTTGAGGAATCCAACAAGGCTGAATTCTAGTTCAAAGCTATGGATGAAGAGTTAAATTAGATAGAAAATAATGACACTTGGGAACTGGTTCCATGTCCAAAGAACAAGAATGTAATCGACACAAAGTGGGTTTTTAGAAACAAATTGAAAGAGGATGGACAGGTTACTAGGAACAAAGAAATATTGGTATGCAATGGATACTCTCAATTTGAGGGTATAGATTTTGAAGAGATGTTTTCCCCAGTTTCCAGGATGGAAGCAATAAGAATGATACTAGCTTATGCATTCTCCAAGAATAGTAAATTCTATCTGATGGACGTTGTTAAGTACCTATACCAAATCTGCAAATATACTTCAATAATACCAAGAATAAACCATAAACCATTCACCATAACATGAACACAAGAAATAGAGAAAACCCTTGAGGTAGGGTAACACCATATATTAATCCTTATGGAAGGA
>ML781565.1:463277-481258 GCA_009831015.1 Picea engelmannii
CCTATCTCCTAGGAACCTTCTAGAGAGCCTTCTCACATTTATTACATCCAACTACCATAGTGGGCCTTTATTAATATAGTGGACCTAGTCCACCTTACATTAAATGACCACATTCCCATATATTAAATGACTTCCACTAATAAAACATAACTACATTCCCATTAGGTACCTCCCTAGGTACCCCATATTACCTCCCTAGGTATACTACATTCCATCCCCCTTCACATGTTTCGTCCTTGAAACATAATAAGAAACCATACAATATGACCAGCTAAGCAATGTAGCCAATTGGTACCAAGTACAACCATCCATCCATCTCAATGGAAGTCAAACATGATGTCTATCTACTACCTTTCCACCCTGATCTTTCTCTGCATCATGCCGGGGTTTCCATGGGATTGTTTCTGTAGCTTGAGCTCTTCCCGTAGTGCTGGTAGTCCTCCATTGAGGCAGGGGGTGCTGCGTCAGTCAACACCCCCTACCTCAGCAGGTTTTGCGTGACCTCTCGGTCTTAGGATCGTTCTAAATCTTCCCCTGAGTCAGATTGACTCTTTGATTTCCCCAGGGGGAATATCTCACACACATAGGAGGGTGTATTCCACAGGTCTTTGTGAGTTATGCCTGCGTGATCAACCACAAGGCGTTAACTCCATAACTGACCAACAAATATAATCAAGACTTTTTCTGATTCAAAATTTCAGATTTCGCAATTTCGTAAATCCTGATGTCGATCCCCTTGTCTCCTCAACCTCTGAAACCTGAAATTCTAAAGTGCTGAAAAGTCAAGCAAGGTTGAATCCTTCAATGCACCCAACACACGCCACTTTCTACCCAATAATTTTGTCTTTTTGTGACTTGAGTGAACAACCAACAATTGTTCCTCTTCCCTTGTGATTTCCCGAATTCCGAAATCTCTCCTTTTTCTTCCGTCGCACGTATCCACTGACAGATACTTGGGGACCCACTTTTCCACATTTTCCCTTTTTGTGATTTCAAGAGTTGTGTTACCATGAAACTCCACCTCTTGAGTCCCGAAACCCTGAAACCCGATTGGGGTCCAAAGGCTATTTTCTCGCAACCTTTTGGGAACTTTTCCTTTCGCTCTTTGGGATTTCACAATTCGTGAAAAATCATAGTAGCGAGTTTCCTAACCTTTCGAAACTCCGATACCCAAATTTCCAAAGTCTCGCTTCCCACGTGATCTATGGCTGATATCTTCCTAGATCTGACAGCTTTGCGTCTTTCAGGATTTCGCGAACCGGTATTTTGAAACTCTCAATTCAAAAATCACTGTCTCCTTTACTTCTCGAACCTCAAAATGTCGAAATGCCGAAATGGCTTCCTCCGTGACCACAACCTTTCTTCAAAGACACATCGTGTTTCGTGACTTCGAGATTTTCAATGTAAAGAGTCCCAGCTCCTTGTCACCAGAATCTCTGAAATACCGAACCCTGAATTCCCGAAATGCCGAAATTCCACCGTTCAACTTCACACTCGATAATCCCTTTCACGATTCTGGGGTTAGAGTGACCAAGGATTTTGGCTTGCACTCCGAACTTATGAATCCCGAAATCCTGAAATGATCTAACGGTCGAACTGACTGTGATCAACCTTCCTCGTTGATTCTTGATATCAGGGTGGTGGGTTCATCCAACTCCTAACCACCTTGTAGCTCCACTGGATCCTACGGTCCCCACGATTTCACGAGTTCTCCTTGGAGAATTCTAACCGCCCGATTCAGTCCTCAATGACTTCTGTGAGATGAATCGGTGTTCTCCCTCCTGAACTTGACTTTTATGAGATGCTTTTGACTTTTGTCTCCCTTTGAACACTTCAAAGGTACTATCCCTCCTGAGCTTTCACTTGCAAACTCAAGCCTCCATAAGGAATCTTGTTCGCACTCCTTGCGGTAACTTTCAAATAACCCCTGGTTATTTGAGTCTTTGACCCTGTGCACTCTTTGCAACAGTAGTCCTTCAACCTTCACCTTAAGTTGATAAGTTCTAAGGCTTCAACCAGCCTACGCAAACCTTGCACGGCTCTATGCCTCACCTGCACTTCTGCGGGTTATGAGAACAATGATATCTCTCCTGATCTTTCTGAGATAAAACTCAAATCCTCGTCAACGCACACCTTGTGGACGTTCACTACACTCTTTGCAGGACTTCTCAAGAAGAGAAACAATTGAAACTCATTCTTCTCCTCTCTCAGACTTCATACACTCACATGAAATCATACATCCAACATAGCATTGAAACAAATGCATAACAAAGAAAGTAAAACAACTGTAAACATACCATTTAACAAATGTAAATAGTAAGCATCATAACACCATGAAAATTGAGTCAAAGCTTTATATATTAACTCAAGTGCTCATGTACATGGGTTCTTCTCTATAGTTCTCTGCTACAACTCAAAAGCTTATGAAAATCTGAATGATCATAACATTCTCCTGTTACAATGATACAAGGGTGAGGGTGTCTATATTCGTTTTCCCTCCTACGCTTCTAAATTGTCTAATCTATTAAATCAAATCTACCTACTTTTATTAAACATACTTAAATGCCTATTACATCTGTCAGATGAGAGCAATCACTCAAGATCTATTTACAACATCTAGAGATAATATAAGTATGCTTCCCTTAGCTGTTACATTAATTTACATTTATTAATTTTTCAAAACATTTGAAAATGTGCTTTGGTGCTTTTCCAGCTGTCTTCCACCTTTACGCTTGCTTGGATGGCTACGTATGATGCTCCTGCATCATCCATGCACCTCTTGATCGGTTTCCGGTCTGGTTCCCTGCTGGAGCATAAATGTGTTGATGCACATGCCCTTGCCTTGATGAATTTTGTGTCTCTATATGATGTGGATGGAGATATACAACAATTGTAGGAATTTGTTCTTTTTTCTTCAAATCTGCAACACTTTGTGCCTTTGAGTCACTGACCTGCTTAGCTTCCTGATTATGTCCTTCTTGTAGTTTTGCTTCATCTCCTTCTGTAGACTCTGCCTCTGATTCAACTTCAGACTGTGCAATAACTTCTTTGCTAGCTTCCATGGGTCCATCTTTCTTACTAAGAGACACATCCTGCAATGTGATTTTCTTTTTCTTATACCACAACTTTAAAAACTTCTTTTGCACATTAATATTAATGGTACCCACTGATTCTATCTAAGGATATCCCAAAACAATATCCACTTCATCCGTATCCATAACATAAAAATCTGAATGCAACACATATTTATCCATGGTAATCTTCAAATCTTTAAAAATTTGAACATTTTCACCCTCAACCTGTGTGTTTTGAATATTCTTTATTGGAACTTGCAATCTATTAACCAATTGAACATTGATAAAATTATTCATGCAACTAGGGTTAATAGAAACAATGATATTTTCTTTATGAATACAACCATGAACCTGTAATATAGATTTTTCACATGAAAATAAACTCTTAGTTATCTCTTTATTCTTATTTTCTCCATGAGACCACTTGTCTAACAATATTTTTTCAAATTCTTCATTGGAGAGTGTCATCCTCTCCTTATATTCAAGCGATTTCCACCAAATGGCAGCATCACCTTGCAATTTGAGATCTACCCAATGGGGAAAATTATCTTCCCATGCTGACTTTATTTCTTTAATGAATGATTCAATACTAGGGCCATCACATTTCCCTGTAAAATACATATTTCTATGAAAACCCCCCAAAAATAGAACAATAAGTTACTACAGAAAATCGTGGTTTTTTCCAGAAAAACCCTGAAAAAATGCCGAATTTAAAATGCTCATAACTTTACTTCCCGAACTCCGTTTTGGCTGATTGTTTTTTTGAAATTGGTATTTTTCCAAGAGGAATTCAAATACCCATTTGGTTTTTCCAAATTCATCTTGTAAATCTTCATATCTGAACCTGAAGTGTGCCGCCCTCTTTTTCTTCCCTAGAAAAAATTCTGCAAAAAGAGAAAACAAATCTTCCCTTCTTTGGCCAAGGAAAGTGCTCTGATACCAATTGTTAAGTACCTATACCAGATCTACAAATATACTTCAATAATACCAAGAATAAACCATAAACCATTCACCATAACATGAACACAAGAAATAGAGAAAACTCTTGAGGTAGGGTAACACCATATATTAATCCTTATGGAAGGATAAAACTCCTCAAGCAATCCTTGCTTGTACAATCACAATATTCTTCACTGTGTTTCATTACATTGCCTACACTTCTTTATATAGCTCTCCCTATCCCTAGGAACCTTCTAGAGAGCCTTCTCACATTTATTACATCCAACTACCATAGTGGGCCTTTATTAATATAGTGGACCTAGTCCACCTTACATTGAATGACCACATTCCCATATATTAAATGACTTCCACTAATAACACATACCTACATTCCCATTGGGTACCTCCCTAGGTACCCCATATTACCTCCCTAGGTATACTACAGACGTGAAATCAACATTCTTGAACAAAGATCTATAGGAACAAGTTTACATTGAGCAACCTAAATGATTTCAGTTGACAAAAAGGGAAGGATATGTATGTAAGTTGAAGAAATCACTATATGGACTCAAGCAGACACCTAGAGTGTGGTATTCTAGACTAGACATATATCTATAACAGTAAGGATTTAGGAAAGGAAATGTAGACAACAATCTCTACATAAAGATTGATCAAGACAATATATTAATCATTGAAGTTTATGTAGATGATATCATCTTCAGAAGTGACGATGACAAAATGAGTCAAATTTTTTTGAAAGACATGCAACCCGAGTTTGAGATGTTATTGCTTGGAGAGTTAAATTTATTCTTGGGACTTCAGATATGTCAAAGAAAAAAAGGTATCTTCATCTCTCAAGAAAAGTATATCAGAGAAATGTTGAAGAAGTTTGGAATGACGAATTGCAAATCAATTGATACTCCTATGCAAACAAGTTGCAAGTTAAGAAAGGATGATGATTCCAATGATTCATATCAAAGGCGGTACAAATCAATGATTGGAAACGTACTCTATGTGACAACTTCCATACCAGATGTGATGCAGGTAGTTTGACAAGTTGAAAGGTTTCAAGCAACACCAAAGGAATCACTTTTTTTGGCAGTAAAGAGGATATTTAGATATCTCAAAGGTACAAAAGAGTTTGGTTTATGGTATCCAAAAAGGAAGGATCTATATCTTATGGCCTAAATAGATGCATATTTGGCGGCGTTGATGATAGAAGAAGTACACGTGGATCAACTTTCTACTTGGGCGAGTGTCTGGTATCGTGGATAAGAAAGAAACAGTCATCAGTATATTTGTCCAGAGTAGAGGTAGAATACATTGTAGCAACAACTTGTTTTACTCAGGTTCTTTGGATGAAGCAAACATTGCAGGATATGCAAGTAAATTATGATGAGCCTATTTCAATACTTTGTGACAACACCAATGCCATAAGTATTTCAAAGAATCCAGTGTTGCACTCTAAGAAGAAGAAAATTCCGATCAAGTATAACTTCTTATGGGAACATGATACAAAGAAGAACATCAAGCTAGAGTATGTCGGGAAAAAAGAGCAAATAGCAGATATCTTCACCAAACCGCTTGCAAGGGAAACTTTTGAGTATCTGTGACAAAAACTTGGAGTAGTTTCTTCCCCATAGTGATCCACATGGTATCAAACTTAACAAGACAGAGGGAGATAAATAGTAGTCTTGAAGAGTTCAAGTAAATAATTATTTTTAATGCTTTTCATATACATCAGAAAGTTGCTTGAGGAAGCACCATGAAGAGAAAGGTAAATAGAGACAACAAAATCCTATAGACAAGGGGATCAACCACAATAAGAGGATTATCATTTTCCATTGATGTCAAAGGGGGAGAGATAGAGAAAGGCATGGAGACAGAGAGATAGAAGCATGCATACAGGGGGAGTGATGGTCATAGGGGGAGCATGAGCATAAGGCTTTCCATGCCTAAGTGTTTCCATCAATTCCAAAGAGGGGGATTTTTGGACAGTTGGTTTGGAAATTTGGTTGTCATTGATGTCAAACCTTGGAGAGTGATCTTAGAGATTGATTTCAACCGTTGAATAATTACGGTAGTCCCGCTGGTGTGGTTTTGGTACTCGAAGTTGATTGAATAATATGGATAGAAATGACAGTGTGAATGCAGTAAAGACCTTCATAGATGGATAGTACTCATCATGTAATTTTTGGTGATATGTGGAATGCCATGTGGTTCCTCACGGTTAGGGAGAGATGGCCTTGTAAAGTTGGAAGCCCCGAAGAGTGGAAAAGAAGCCCTTAGTTTGTTATAAGTCTTGGTCAAAGGGGTAAAGTTGTTGTAACAAGAAAATCCTAGAAGCACTAAATTAAGGAGAGGACTTATCTAGCTCAAGTATATAAGCACCTCAAGGAGTCATTTACAAGCACACTCACACACTTATTAATCACTTATATTTCTTGTGATCTAGTGATCTTTTGCTACGGTTGTAGTGTCATTTTCTGAGCTAACAAAGAAGGGTCGACTATGAAAATCTCAGAGTTACAATAAAACCCTAGTTCCTAAGGTATACAAAAATTGCAGGTCAGTAAGGGAGCATATGTACACAGGCTGCAGTGAAGAAAAGGGTGTATATATGCAGGTTGTAGAGGATGAAGTCACGTACCTATGAAAATCTCATGAAAATTTGAGTAGATGTTGGTATCAGATCCCTAGAGTCTGAAAGGAAGGTTACAGGTCATCATCTTACTATTTCAGGTCAACTTCAGAGGTATTGGTATGATTATATAATTTTTTTTATGGTTACTTTTGGTCATGATATGGTGTATGGTTGAGGCATACTTGGTATGGTTGGTTTGGTATCTGGATATGGTATATCTTGGTTTTTTGGCTACGTGAGGAGCACTCTTATATCTGGTTCAACATATGGAATGGTTTTTATACCCTTGAGTTGATTGTATATGGTTGAGGCATATTCATGTTTTATGGTGGCATATGCATGAGGGGAATGCATTGGTTCTTTGAGATACTTCATTGATGATATGGTACATATCTACATATGGTTGATGGTATGGTATATCGTATAGGTTACACATGGTTGATGCTTTAGTTCATGATTCACTATTCTTTATTGATGTATCTTTGGTTCATGCATGAGATAGTATGTATGTTGGTATAAAGTTGATGCATGGTATAGTACAGGTGTTAGTTGGTTGATGAGAATATACAGGTTGATGATAGTGATAGAGTGAGAGTGAGAGTGAGAGTGTGAGTGTGACAGTGACAGAGACAGAGCGATAGTGACAGTGGTAGTGACAGTGGCAGAGTTTGTGATAGCGATAGTTGGTTTACATTTATATTACAAGGCGGTTGGACATGGAAATGATAGATGGTTGTAGCCACCTTCCAGTTGTAGCTGGAAAACATAGGGGGTTGTAGCATCCTTTTGGTTGGAGCCAGAGAATTGGGGAGTTGGATTTTCCTTTAGGTTGTAGCCTAAGAAACTAGAGGGTTGTATCCTCCTTCTAGTTGAATTTGGAGAATCATAAGTTGGTGCTTCCAATGAATGTATTATTTTGATATATAAGAAAATCATTATGTGGCTTTCTCCCATTTGGGTTTCCACGCAAATTTGGTGTACTGTGTATCTATTGTGATGTGATGTTGTTTATGATTATATTGTTGATGATATATTGAATGATAATGACAAAATGTTGAATATTGTTGAAGAATAAACTATGGTTAAAAGTATTATTATTTCTCATTACTGATTCACCTCCCTCTCAGTAATCCAACAATTGGTATCAGAGCAGGTCCTTCAGAAATCAGTCTAACCACTGGAAGGAGATCATGGAATATGTTAGGATTGGGGTACCACAGTTTGACGGTCAGAACTATTGCTTTTGGAGTAGAGGAATGAAAACATATGTAAAGGCACAAGGATTCGATGTTTGACGAGAAGTAGTATATGGATACAAAGCACCAACCACTCCCCCAAAAGATAAGGATGGAAATAAACTTGAAGAAAATTATTGTAGAGCTAAAAATGCCATCTTGAATAGTTTGAATGAATCAATATACACCAAGGTTGTGCATTTTGAATCTGCAAAATAAATTTGGGACAAATTGAAGAATATCTATGAAGGAGATGCCAAATTTAAAGGAGCCAAACTTCAAACATTTAGAGTCAAGTTTGAACAATTGAATATGAAGGAAGATGAAAACATTGCCTCCTAATTTCTACGAGTTGATGCGACAGTCAATTCCATCAAGGGTTTGGGAGAATAAATGAAAGAAACAATCATAGTTCAAAAGGTACCAAGGTCTCTTCCTATGAGATATGATCCGAAGATTTCATCCCTGGAAGAAAAATAAGATCTAGAAACCTTGAGCATGGATGAGCTGCATGGGATACTCACATCTTATGAGATGAGGATAGAGAAATATAATACAGTCACGAAGTTAGCAACATTTAAGGCATCAAAGACGACAAAGAAGAAAGATAAACAAAAGATGAAATCAGATTGTAGCTACAACAATGATTCAAAGGAAGATGAAGAGGTGGATAACTTCGTCAGAAGGCTAAAAAAGGGAACCGCAAAATATAAAGGTAAGGTTCCATTGATTTATTTTAACTATGATGGTGTTGTTCATTTTTATAATAAATGTTCTTATAAGATAATAAAATAAATGAAGAAGAAGATGACCCTAAAAATAAAATTCAAAAGGGTAGAAGAAACAAAAAGAAGTTTTTCAAGAAAAGCCTTTGCACCAAGGAAGGCAGTTCCTCATCAGATGAAGATGAAGTCAATGCCATTTATACAAAAAGTGTATTATTCATGGAAATAGAAGACTCTGATGAAGTCAATGACAGTTATACAAAAAGGGAACTATTCATGGAAATAGAAGACTTCGATGAAGAAGGCTCCAAAGAAGAATATGAAGAGGCATAATTCTATTACAAAGAAGAATTGTTGAGTGCCATAGAATTTATTAAAAGATAAAAGAATAAAAAAAGTCACTCCAGGAAGAACTAATGAAGAAATAATAATCTCAGAACTACAAAGAAATCGAGCAGACAATCACAAAGATAAAACTACAGGAAGAAGAATATAAAAGGATTAAATAAGCACTCAGAGGAAAGTTAGATGAAAAGGACAGGATCATTGAAAAGTTCGAAGCAAAGATAGTCATTCTAATAAAATATCTTCAGAAGAAGGACATGCAACAAAATAGTACAAGGATATTGAATAATATCATTAATAATCAAAGACCTTACTATGAAAGATCTGAATTAGGATACAATCAGATGTAGACAGAGAATGGTTCAAGTTCCAAAACGACAAAGAAAGAAGAAGAACCAAGAAACCATGCAGAAGCCGTCATAGGTCCCTCGAAATAAGAAAATAGGAAAACTCAAGAGGAATATTACAGAGACACTGCACCACCTAGAAGATTTAGAAATCAACATCAACAATAGACAACGATAGAAATACCTCAATAAGAAGAAGGATTCAAAAGAGCGGTACCATTCATAAGATCTTCTACTCCCAGGTATCAAACTATTTTTCTTGGTTCATGTTATTCATGTTATAATTTTGGGCAAAAAGCTATGAATTGTAGAGCCAATACCAATAACATAAGAAATGATGAGGGTTATACAAGAAATAGTTATCCAAGAAGATCTCATGAAGCACATAATAGAAGCTACAACAAATTTGGATCATTAAGTGATGAGGTAGAATGATATAAGTGCAACTTTGGACATACGGCTAGAGATTGCAGACTCATTGTTCCTCCAAGAGAACCAAGGAATAATATCTACAGTCATAAGAAGGAACCACAAAGGATATGGATAAAAAAGTAGGATCAATTCAACACTGAAGAATGCAACCTTTCTCTACAAGATCAACACAAGAAACATGGATGGTATGTTGACAATGGATGCTCAAAGAATATGACAGGTGATAAAAACAAGTTTCTGACATTGAATAAGGAAAGAGATGGATCAATTTCATTTGGGAATGAAAACTCAACCAAGATCATTGGAAAGGGCACAACCAAGCTCGAAAGTAAGGATTCCACAACAAAAAAAAATTAATGGTCGAAGACATGAAACACAGTCTACTAAGAGTAAGTCAAATGTGTGATCAAGGAAACAAACTTGTTTTTGGTTCAAAGAAGTGTGAAATAAGGAAAGAAGAATCAAGAAAGTTGGTAGCTACAACAGTAAGAACTCCAAGAAACATATATGTTCTAAATGAAATATGAAAGGAAATATGTTTCTTAGGAAAGGATGATGAAAGTTGGCTCTGGCACAAAAGAATGGGTCACATAAATTTTGATAATCTTGTCAAAGTCAGCAAAAAGGAAGCAGTAAGAGAAATTCTTGAGATCTCAAAGACAACAAACATTCTATGTAAGCATTGTCTACAGGGAAAACAGACCAAGACAAAGTTCAATTCAAAGGAATACTACACAACAAAACCACTATAAATTGTACATACTGATCTAGTTGGACTGACAAGAACAAAAGGATTGAAAGGTGAACAATACTTCATGCAACTAGTCGATGAATACATAAGAATGACTATAGTTTTCTTTCTAAACAAGAAGTCAAAGGAATTTGAAAGATTCAATACATAGAAAGAGATGATTGAAATTGATATAGAGTTGAAAATCAAATGTTTGAGATCATAAAATGGAGGATAATTTACATCAAAGGAATTCATGGAATTATGCAGCAAGCATGGGATAAAGAGGAAATTCTCAGTAGCCGAGACACCTCAACAAAATGGATTTGTTGAAAGGAAGAGCAAAATAATACATAAAATGGCCAAAACCATGTTAATGGATTCCAAGTTGACATATGTATTTTGGGTACACACAATGCATACAATAGTTCACATACAAAACATACAGATGCTCATAGATAACAATGATAAGACTCCATACGAGCTATGGAAAGGAAGACAAGAAAATGTAAAGCAGTTCAGAATTTTTGGAATCAAATGCTACATCAAAAGAGAAGATGACAAAATTGGAAAATTTGATTCTCAAGTCGATAAAGGAATATTGGTTGGCCACTCAAGCAAAAGGAAATCATACAAATGTTTCAATTTGAGACTCAACAAAATAGTGGAAAGAATCAATGTAAAAATTGATGAGACAAATGATCGAAATAAAAAAGGAAGTAGCAAGGATTCAGTGGAAATGGATCACGAAGAAGATTTGAAAGAAGAAGAAGCAGATGAAGAAGAGGAGAAGATAGAAGCAAAGCAAGAACAACATGATATTCAAGTACCTCCAAAGACACCCAACATACGAGTGCAAAAAAATCATCCATAAGAACAGATTATTGAAAATAAATATGCAGGAGTCAAAACCAGAAGAATAATCCACTCACTAGAACAATAACATATAACACTACTATCTACTATTGAGCCGAGCAATTTTGAAGAAGCCACCAAGGATGAATTAAGGATCAAAGGTATGGATGAAGAGTTATATCAGAAAGAAAAGAATGACACTTGGGAACTAGTTCCAAGTCCAAAGAACAATAATGCAATTGGTACAAAGTGGGTCTTCAGAAACAAATTGAACAAGGACGGGCAAGTTACCAGGAACAAAGCAAGATTGGTATGCAAAGGATACTCTCAAGTTGAAGGTATATATTTTGAAGAAATGTTTTCCCCAATTGCCAGGATGGAAGAAATCATACTGATACTAGCTTATGCATGCTCCAAGAATATTAAAGTGACATAGATGGACGTGAAATCAACATTCCTGAATGAAGATCTAGAGGAAGAAGTTTACATTGAGAAGATTGAAGGATTTCAATTGACAAAAAAGGAAGAATATTTATGCAAGTTGAAGAAATCACTATATGGACTCAAGAAAGCACCTAGAGCTTGGTATTATAGACTGGACAGATATCTACAACAACACGGATTCAAGAAGGAAATGCAGACAACAATCTCTACATAAAGATTGATCAAGACAATATATTAATCATTGAATTTTATGTAGATGATATCATCTTTGGAAGTGACGATGACATAATGAGTCAAAAGTTTTCCAAATACATGCAAAACTAGTTTGAGATGTCATTGCTTGGAGAGTTAACTTTCTTCTTGGGACTTCATATATGTTAAATCAACAAAGGTATTTTCATCTCTCAAGAAAAGTATATCAGAGAAATGTTGAAGAAGTTCAGAATGACAGATTGCAAATCAGTTAGTACTCCTATGTAGACAAGTTGCACGTTAAGTAAGGATGATGATTCCAGGGATGCAGATTAGAGGTAGTATAGATCAATGATTGGAATCTTACTTTATGTGACAACTTCCAAACCAAATGTGATGCAGACAGTTGGATGGGTTGCAATGTTTCAAGCAACACCAAAGGAATCACATGTTTTGGCAGTAAAGAGGATATTTAGATATCTCAAAGTTACAAAAGAGTTTGGTTATGGTATCCAAAAAGGAAGGATCTATCTCTTGTGGCCTACACAAATGCAGATTGGGCAGGTTGCGTTGATGATAGAAGAAGTACAAGTGAAACAAATTTCTACTTGGGTGAGTGTCAGGTATCGTGGATTAGCAAGAAAGAATAATCAATATCTTTGTCCACAACAAAGGCATAATACATTGCAACAACAACTTGTCATACTCATCTTCTTTGGATGAAGAAAACATTGTAGGATATGCAAGTAAAGTATGATGAGACTATTTCAATACTTTGTGACTATTTTAGTATTTCAAAGAATCAAGTGATGCACTCTAAGATGAAGCACAATCCGATCAAGTATCACTTCTTACAGGAACATGCTACAAAGAATAACATCAAGCTAGAGTATGTCGGGAAAAAATAACAGATAACAAATGTCTTCACCAAACCACTTGCAAGTGAAATTTTTGAGTATTTGCGACATAAACTTGGAGTATTTTCTACCCCACAGTGATCCACATGACATCAAACTTAACAACAGAGGGAGAAAAACAATATTCTTGAAGATTTCAAGTAAATAATTATTTTGAATGATTTTCATATACATCATAAAGTTACATGAGGAAGCACCATGAAGAGAAAGGTCGGTAGAGACAACAGAAGCCTATAGATAGGGGGAGAAACCCCAAGAGGAGGATTACCCTTTGTCAGTGATGTCAAAGGGGGAGATATAGAGAAAGGAATGGAGAGAGACAGAGAGAGAAGCATGCAGACAAGGGGAGTGATGGTCACAGGGGGAGCATGAGCATAAGGCTTGCCAGGCCTAAGTGTTGCCATCAATGCTAAAGGGGGGTATTGTTGGATAGTTGGTTTGGACAGTTGGTTTTCATTGATGTCAACCCTTGGAGAGTGATCTTAGATATTGATTTCAACCATTGAATAATTCTGGTAGCCCCAACGATGTGGTTTTGGTACCCAAAGTTGATTGAAGAATATGGATAGAAAGGACAGTGCGAATGAAGGCAAGACCCTCATAGATGGATAGTACTCATCATTCATTTTCATTGATATGTGGAACACCATGTGGTTCCTCATGGTTAGGGAGATATGGCCTTGCAAAGTTTTAAGCACCGAAGAGTGGACAGGGATCCCCTAGCTTGTTATAAGTCTTGGTCAAAGGGGTAAAGTTGTTGTAACAAGAAAACCCTAGAATCCCTAAATTAAGGAGAGGAGTTATCTATCTCAAGTATATAAGAACCACAAGGATTCATTTACAAGAACACTCACACACTTATTCATTTCTTATATTTCTTGTGATATAATGATCTTTTTCTAAGGTTGTAGTGTCATTTTCTGAGGTATAAAAGAAGGGTCGACTATGAAAATCTGGGACTTACAACAAAATCCTAGTTCCCGAGGTATACACAAATTTCATATTAGTAAGGGAGCATATGTACGCATGTTGTAGTGAATAAAAGGGTGTATATACGTGGAATGTAGAGGAAAAAGTCGTGTCCATGTGAAAATCTCATGAAAATTTGATTAGATGTTGGTACCATGTCCCTAGAGTCTGAAAGGAAGGTTACATGTAAACATCTTACTGTTTCAGGTCAGCTTCAGAGGTACTGGTATGATTGTATATTTGTTTTGATGGTTATGTTTGGTCATGATATGGTGTATTGTTGAGGCATACTTGGTATGGTTGGTTTGGTATCTGGATATGGTATATCTTGGTTGTTTTGCTAAGTGAGGAGCACTCTTATATCTGGTTCAACATGTGGCATGGATTTTATATCCTTGAGTTGAATTTATATGGTTGAGGCATATTCATGCTGTATGGTGGCATATGCATGAGGGGAATGCATTGGTTCTTTGAGATACTTCATTGATGATATGGTACATATATGCATATGGTTGATGGCATTGTATATAATACAGGTTACACATGGTTGATGCTCTTGTTCATGATTCACTATTCTTTATTGATGTATCATTGGTTTATGCATGAGATATAATGTATGTTGGTATACAGTTGATGCATGGTATGGTACATGTGTTATTTGGTTGATGAATAGATACAGGTTGATGATAGTGACATAGTGATAGTGATAGTGACAGAGATAGAGTGATAGTTACAATGGCATATTTTGTGATAGTGACAATTGGTCTACATTTATATTACTAGGTGGTTGGATGGGGCAAGTATAGGTGGTCATAGCCACCTTCTGGATGTAGCCGGAAAACATAGGGGGTTGTATCCTCCTTCTGGTTGGAGCCATATAATTGAGGAGTTGGAGCTTCCTTTAGGTTGTATCCTGAGAAACTAGGGGGTTGGAGCCTCCTTCCAGTTGCAACTAGAGAATCAAAAGTTGATGCTTCCAATGAATGTATTCTTTTGATATATAATAAAATCATTCTGTGGTTTTCTCCCGTTTTGGTTTCCACATAAATTCTGGTGTACTGTGTATCTATTATGATGTGATGTTGTTTATGATTATACTATAGATGATATATTTAATTCTAATGATAAAATGATAAATATTGTTGAAGAATAAAATATGGTTAAAAGTACTATTATTGTTCATTATTGATTCACCACCCTCTCAATAATCCAACAATTTAGATTTTATTTTCTCTATGATTCTTTTCTAGGAGTGAGCTAATGGATTACCAAAGGATATTGGAATTTGACATTCTTTGGTATTTAAATAAGGACCATTTCTCATGACAATGGAACTAAAAAATTTGAGAGATAGAGGACACTAATTTTTTACCAATTCCTTTACCCATTATTTGAGAACCCTCTTGATGAATTTCAATTTATGCTCCCAGATAAACATTGGTGAACCTATGACCCAAATTCTCTAGGTTTCAAATATTTTGTTCATCACTACAATATATTGTATCTAAAGGGGATTGATATGAAAAAAAAAGGTGGGGGGGGGGACCAAATTCAAGAAAGTCTTGAAAGAGGAGACTCGTGGATTTATGATCTAGAGCTACCAATGAGATAATCCTGGATTTGATGTTGTAGTCTTAAAAAAGGGGCTCATCATGTATAAGGAATATATCAAGTCATGATGTTATGTGGCTTGGCCCTAGCCTCTAGTTTGACCATGTGAAAGTTCCTTTGTTTGATTTTATATCTACCATATCCCATTCAACAAGGAGGTCATCCATGATTTCCTAGAACGGATCCCTTGTTATGCAACCCCTTATTTTTTCCCTATTATGAAAAATTACATTAAATTTTCGAAAAATTATACTATTGTGATTGTATTACATGTATTTGAGTGTCAAATGTGAGATCCAACAACTTTCCTTTTCCCCATAGGCCACATACATGCAAATGTTAAAACTGTTTATCTACTTTCTTGATTATTTATGTGTGAAACTAGTGAGTATCTAATGTTGATTCTGAAATGTGTATCTCATATGCAGAGACAAGTTGTTCCAAAGGGATTAGATCCCCCTATAAGCTCCTCTTGAAATAGATGTGATTCCATCACTATTTTACCACTATTGAAAAATTGTAAGGCTTCTTGGGCCTCCAACTTATTCTCCTAGAGAAGGAGAAACGTAGTTTTTAATGACCTGATTAGATCCCTTAGATTTATTTCCTTTTACTAGCCTACCAAGTCCTGTGTAGTTATACAAGACTATATTCATTATTTAGCTTGAGGTTTATGATTTTTTCCTTGTGCTAGTACACTAGTCCTAGAAGTTTTAATAATTATTGATCCATATGGAAAATACCTATCTAGAACATATTGTATCCCCATAATCTTTTCTCTGTTGGCCATTTCTTCTCTTTTTTCCTTCATTGGCTTCCTTCCCACTCAGGATTGGGTAACCTTTATTCAATTTCTTCTTCTTCTCTCTCCTCCTCCTCCATTTTTTGTTGAGCTTTATTTCTTGTGAGAATACATGTGCCTATAGATATTTTATACCTTTCATGGACATTGTCTATCTCATCTTGATGGTTGAATATCATATCTTCATTTGCTCGTGGGGTCTACATTTCTACTTGTTCATAGGGAGCCATCACACCTAGTGAATCTCATATGATTGTAATAGGGTTTGCAGAGGCTAAAATTTTAGAGAATGAAATGGGCTCATCCTTAGATAATATTTCATACCTATTTGACTTCAAGGACAAACTTCCTTCCTCATAGCACTATGGGGATTTGGAAGTCTAATATGAATGTGGACTATTCGTGATATCCAATGATGAAGTATGTAGATTCCGTTGCTTAGATCTAGAAGAGGTCAAAGGGCCCAGAACATAAGTGCCTTATTTAGGATGCGGCGTAGTGCCTGAATTATTTTTACCAATTTTCTTCTTGACAATTTCTCATTGTTCATCCTTGTCTAGCACTGGTTGGATGATCATAGCATTCTTCTTGTATTATTTTGTAAAGTGACCATATGCATGGTGTTTTTCACATTTGAAGGGAATTTTCTTGTAGTCTAATGGATGGATATGTTTCTATTTGTCTATAGATAGCATGACCACTTCCAAGACTCCCTTTTCCAAATCCACTTCCACATAGATTCTTGCACAAGAGAACATGCTATCCTTTGGCTCCAATTTATCAATATAATGGAATAGTGTGTCTCCAATTCTTTCAAGAATATCCCCATTCCAAGAATGAATATAATGAAAATGTAGAAGCCTCACTTAGAAGGGAACATCATATGGCACATCATGTTCAAGGTTGAAGTTGGGGGACCATTGGTTCAAATACATTCCACAAATGTCAAATAAGTAAGACCCATTCCTAAATATCAAATCTCTATCCTCTTTATCTTGAAACATGAATGCATAAAAAACCCTTCCATAGAAGTAGTCGGTAGCTTTCCTTTAATCGAAACTTGCCAATTCCTCCAGACCCAGATATCCATGGCCCTTGGAGAAGGCCAAATACCTGTAAATTTTCCAATGAAACCTTGTCCAACCAGTCTTAGAGCCATATGCCTTGAGGAAGAAGGAGACATCTTAACTTTTAAAATATTCTCAAGTCATTTTATAAAACATGTGGGTTGAGACCTGGTTGATTTCCCCATAGTTTTTACCAATGCATGAAATGTTGAATCCTCCTTCCCCCTCCAGGACCAATATATATCCCTGCAATAGAACTAGTAGTAATTGACGCAACACGATGTTTTTTTTTAAAACTCTTCTTCTTTATTTTTTCCTTTTAGTCCACTCAAAGTTGGTGAGTATTGTCCCTATATAATTTTTATAGTTATAATATACTTATAATAATAAAAATTACAAAACAAATAATAAATCTTAAAAGAAAACTATAACCTAGATTGTTGAATCTAAAAGGTAGAAGTGAAAGTGTTTGAAAAAAATAAAATGTGACGTGTACAAAAGCCCAAAATCAAAATTGTTAAATTTTTAATTAAAATAATGTACCAAGGCAAGTGTTTCTCTTCCCTAGGCGCCTAAGGGGAGAAATTGCCGAAATTGGGTCTTAGTCAAATTAATTTGTGAGATGCAAATTAAAAGATAACTTTATGATTGAA
>ML781565.1:486750-499738 GCA_009831015.1 Picea engelmannii
TTGAGCTGGACAAAAGAGACAACAACATAAATTTCTGGGAGCATTGGCATGCACTCCAAGGTTGCCGAATAGCATTGTGAGGCACAGAAGTTGAATCTTAGCAGAGTTTTGGCACGAATTTCGTGACAGTCCGTCCAGCATAAATTGCCGTATAGTTGTACGAATTTCTGGTTCAGAAATTGAGAAGCAAAGCTACAGGAATGTCCAGATAAGTTTGTGTAAATTTCTGAAGATGAATATGCTGTAAAAGAATTTCTCATAAGCTCTTAAATAATACAAATCCCTCTCTCACTGGTTTTCCCCTTGTGGGTTTTTCCAGGGTCGAAGTTAGACCAAAAATATATGTGTCTAATATTTTCTGAGTTTTGCATATTGCTGATATTTAATTTCTGCGTTGAAAACGATGTTCATAATCCTCATGTTTCAGTTCTGAAATTTATTTTCTGTTTAGAAATTTATTTTCTGTTAATTTTTTTAGATGCTGAAACACCACTGTATCTTATGCTGAAACACCAGGCTGTAGCATAAGCTGAAACACAGTGCTGAGTATATGCTGAAACACTGCTGTAGTAGATGCTGAAACACTGTTGTAGTAGATGTTGAAACACTGCTGTAGTAGATGCTGAAACACTGCTGTAGTAGATGATGAAACACGGCTGTAGCAGATGCTGAAACACGGCTGTAGAATATGCTGAAACACTGCTGTAGCATATGCTGAAATAGTGTTGAAACTGAGTTTGGCATTTAAATTTGGTAGAAAATTCAGTGAGACTGAAACTGGGTGGGATTTTGAAATATTAACAAAAATGTCGTTGCAAAATGAAATGAAATAAGTTTAATGATTAAGGAAACACATCAAGTCCCAAAGTGAATGGAGCCTATTATTTTTCACAAAACTAAGATAATTATGTGCATGTTTATTAGAGAAGATTTGAGGTATAAAATCATCCTTATAAGAAAAAAGTCATTGTTGAGTAGGAAATTCAATAACTAATAGAATTTTAGGAAATTGGGTCAACAATAATGGTTGAGTTGGAGTTATACAAGTCAAATTTGAGTATGCAGATTTTTATTGTTCACAAGTAAAAAAAAATCAATAGACCCTTGGTCCTAAAAGATACATAATAATTGTTTCAACAACCAGACAACCTTTGACTCCCTCTCTAGAATCTACCATTCCTATGATGATTGAAGATGGTGGAAATAAGGTATTAAGGACATGGTGTAGGAATTTAAGCACTAAAGTAGATGATGAGGAGATGGCAGCTAGGCTCACACGATAGTCATGTTACATGCACTGCATGGATCGAATTTTGCCTCAATATTGCTCTGGGGAGTTGGTGGGCAGCCATGATCCTTCTATTGCTCTTTTTCTCGACTTTTAGACTTCAAATATCGTCAATCTCTATCAATGGTGTCTAGAAATTGTTCTCACTAGGTGGCACAAATGGAAGTAGAGTTGGATGATTCAATAAACTCAATTCTTGAACAACAATTTTGATACAATGGTCGTTCCTCTCAACTCACTACAGTCATGGAGGAATCAGTGGCCCAAAAACAAGTAATCAGATAGTTGCAGGATGGATGTAATGTAAGGATTCAATTGGAATACTTTCAGGACCAACCACAAGAATAATTCACAGACTTTGATAGACTCTTTAGTAGCCCTCCTATAGCGAATTTTGATCATGATAGAATTGATCTCTGAACTATTGTATTTTTTGTTGGCATATGGCTCTCTTTTTAATAATCAAATTCTTCTACTTTTTGTTAATTTTTTTTATATAGAAGAATAATATGAATTTCTTTTAGCATAATTATATTGTTTAATTATATTTATTATATTTTTAATTTATTTTTAAAATTTAATATTCAATATACAAAATATCAATTTTATATGCAATAAATTATAATTTATATTAAATATAGTGTTCTAACACTATTTCATTTATTTTACATGCACAACAATATAAATTTGTATTGTTATTTCAATTTTCATTTCATAATTCTATATCAATTTAACATATGCAATAAATTATAATTTATATTAAATATAGTGTTCTAACACTATTTCATTTATTTTACATGCACAACAATATAAATTTGTATTGTTATTTCAATTTTCATTTCATAATTCTATATCAATTTAACTTATGGAAAAAGCTATCAACATAACTTATAAAAAAACATTAACTTATACAACAAGCATGATTAATGAAATAATTCCATATCAACTTAATTTATAAAAAAATATGAATAATAAAATAATATAGATTAACCTTCACAAAATAACACATAACATAATTACGATGTAATATATGCTTTTATTATTTTTATTTTTTTATATTTTTATATTTTTATATTTTTTGTTTTTATTATTTATTTATTTTTTTATATTTTTTTAGTTCGCTCATTTTATATCTCAAATTTTCTTTGGCAGAGGAGTTACCATTTTTTGAATTTTTTTATGAGTATGTTAAACTATATTTTTGGGATCAAAACTTGATAAAAAAATATGTATTATAAAAAGTATCTATAGATTAACTTTCACAAAATAACACATAATATAATTAAGATGTAACATATGCTTTTATTATTTTTATTTTTTTATTCTGCCCATTTTATATCCCAAATTTTTTTTTATAGAAGAATTACCAAATTTTTATTTTGTTTTTATGAGTATGCTAAACTATATTTTTAGATCAAATACTTTTTTTTTCCAAGGAAAAATTGCTCAATGTTATATTTAGAATATAAAATCGTTTACAAAGACTAGCTCTGTCGAGCCGAATATCAGGTGACGAGGAAATCTCTCTCCTCAAATCAAGATATAAAAACGCAACAAGGCAGAACAGAAAAACGCTGTCCACAGCAGGCTTCAGAATACGCTGTAACGCATACAACTAATCTC
Source organism: Picea engelmannii (assembly GCA_009831015.1). Lineage (NCBI taxonomy): Eukaryota > Viridiplantae > Streptophyta > Pinopsida > Pinales > Pinaceae > Picea > Picea engelmannii. The sequence continues at coordinate 489,662 of ML781565.1, forward strand.
TCATAGGCCAAAATCAGAAACTCTGTCTCACAGGAAATCAGAAAACGCTGACCGAGAAAATTTCCACAACAACTGCTCAAAGCACTGTCCCCCATCAGCTCAAAAAACGCTGATCACTATCAGTAGGCAGAGAAAGACCAGTCAGAAAATTGATCAGGGGAGAAAGTCACAAATGCATGTTCAGAGAATGAACAGAGAAGGAGAACAGCCAATAAGAAATCCTGTATCAGATCGCTCGCCTACCACCTTCGAAGAGATTTAAGTGGGTGATGATGCTTTCAGATCCATTCTCACAATGGAAAATCGAAAGTCTCCCGACCTCACCACCGAGGGCTCTCTTGGATAAGGCATCCGCCTCCTTATTGAACGATCTGGAAATATGCCTGTAACTGATGTCCAAGAAGCGATTTGAGAGGGACTGAATTTTTGCCTTCCAGCCTTCTAAATTGACCGAGCGAAGCAAACTCTTATGGCTGATCCAGTCTATAACGACACTCGAGTCTCCCAGGATCTGTAGGTGATCAATCGACCAGAAGGAGGCAAGAGCAAGGGATGTCCATAATCCCAAAAGCTCTGCTTTTGTATTCGTTCCCTCACCACAATTTATGAACCATTTAGTGATTCTCTTTGAATGAGTTCTGTAGATACCCCCAGCCCCACAACAAAGACCAGTGCTCTCCGCCGCACCGTCGAAGCAAGCCAGTGTATATCCAGGAGACAAAGAGATCTCACATAACTTGGGCGTGAAAGTCTTGATCAAAGCCGGCTGCCACTGGAAAGAGGCCCGCACTCTGTGAAAAACCGCCAGAATAGAAGGGGTTCGGTCTTCAAAAGTGGCAGAGTTCCTCTCCGTCCAAATCTGCCAGCATATGTAGACCGCCAAGGTCGGAGGAGCCGATTTTTGTGAGACCCAGTCTGTAATGCAGGCCGAAAAGGTGGGGCCTTTCCAAGTCATAGATAAAGAGAGATAATCGATCAGAAGTTCCCAAACCTGTTTTGTAAAAATACAATGCACCAAGAGATGGTGAATATCCTCCGAAGCCTGTTTGCACAGTGAACAAAAGCCTGGTCCCTCCCAGCCCCTACGTCTGAGCACCTCCCAGGTGAGAATCCTCTCTCTACCCGCCAGCCAGGTGAAAATTTTCTGTTTTAATGGGACCTGCCACTTCCATAGTAGGCGAAACCAAGAACGGTCTGTCTCTAGCCCCACCTGTGTTAGATAGGAAGCATATAAATTTTTTACAGTGACAGAGCCCGTGGCATCTCCCCCGGCCCACAACAATAAATCTGGTTCATCCGTAAGGGTGATTCCCGCACCTTTAAGGGCCGAAGTGAATTGTTTCCATTCGAGTGCAAGCGTCCCTTCTAGTAACAGGGATCCACTGTCCAACCAATCCTCCAGGAAGGAGTGGGGACGGGTCGGTAGAATAACTTGTGCCAGGAAAAAGAGGTTCTGGTCCTCTAGCCGCGCACACAGCAAGGGAGAGAGTATCGATCAGTCTCCCAAACCTAGTATCATATCTCTGCCTATGCGAATGTCTTTCCCAGTGCCGGGCTTCCACCGTAACCAATGAAGTATCACCTGTGAAGAAGCAACCAACCCTTTCCAAAAAGGGGACGCCCTATGATGCTGAAGAGATGGCTTTCTGATCCAGTCGTGAAGTGTAAAGGAGCCCAAGTACTTTGATTTGATGATGCGGCTCCAGATGCAATCGTGGGTAAGGGCTCTCCAGAAAGAACTGGCCAGGAGAGCTGAGTTAAAGATGGGAAGATGCTTTAGTCCCCAACCCCCTGCCTTACGAGGCTTTGTTAGCTAGCCTTAGTTCCTCGCTAGCCTCTTGGTTCTCAATGGGCCCATTGGAAGAGAGGTCGCGAGTTTGATTTGCGGCACGAGAAGAACAGAATAGGAAAATAAAGCGGTACTATACAGTACCCAATTTTAGATCAAATACTTGATAAATAAATGTATGTATAACTATATTTTTGGATCAAATACTTGATAAAAAAGTATGTATTATAAAAAGTATCTATAGATTAACCTTCACAAAATAACACATAATATAATTAAGATGTAACATATGTTTTTATTATTTTTATTTTTTTATATTTTTTATTCCGCCCATTTTATATCACAAATTTTTTTTGATAGAAGAATTACCATTTTTTTATTTTGTTTTTATGAGTATGCTAAACTATATTTTTAGATCAAATACTTGATAAATAAATGTATGTATAAGAAGTATCTATAAATTAACCTTCACAAAATAACACATAACGTAATTAAGATGTAACATATGTTTTTATTATTTTTATTTTTTTATATTTTTTTAGTCAGTTTATTTTATATCTCAAATTTCTTTTGGTAGGAGTTACCAATTTTTGAATTTTTTTTTATGAGTAGGCTAAACTATATTTTTGAATCAAATACTTGATAAAAAAGATATGTGTAAGAAGTATCTATAATTAACCTTCAAAAAATAACACATAACATAATTAAAATGTAACATATGTTCTTATTATTTTTATTTTTTTATACTTTTTTTTTTCTTTTTTTTTTTTATATTTTTTTAGTCAACTTATTTTATATCTCAAATTTCCTTTGGTAGAGGAGTTACCAAATTTTGAATTTTTTTTATGAATATGCTAAACTATATTTTGAATCAAATATTTAATAAAAAAGATATGTGTAAGAAGTATCTATAACTAAAGTTCAAAAAATAACACATAACATAATTAAAATGTAACATATGCTCTTATTATTTTTATTTTTTTATACTTTTTTCTTTTATTATGTTTATTTTTTTAAGATTGTTTTAGTCCAACCATTTTATATCTCAAATTTCCTTTGGTAAATGAGTTACCAATTTTTGAATTTTTGAATGAGTATACTAAACTATATTTTTGGATGAAATCAAAATGTATATATAAGAAGTATTTATAGATTAACTTTCACAAAATAACACATAACATAATTAAGATGTAACATATGCTCTTATTATTTTTATTTTTTTATATTTATTTTTCTTTTATTATTTTTATTATTTTTATATTATTTTAGTCTGACCATTTTATATCTCAAATTTCCTTTGATAGAGGAGTTACCAATTTTTTTTTTTTTTTTTTTAATAAATATGCTAAACTATATTTTTGAATAAATACTTGATAAAAAAAGTATATATAAGAAGTATCTATCATTAACTTTTACAAAATAACAATTAACATAATTAAGATGTAAGATATGCTCTTATTATTTTTGTTTTTTTATATTTTTTTGCTCTTATTATTTTTATTATTTTTATATTTTTTTAATTGACCCATTTTATATCTCAAATTTCCTTTCTAAAGGAGTTACCAATTTTTGAATTTTTTTGAGTATGCTAAACTATATTTTTGGATCAAATACTTGATAAAAAAAGGTATGTGTAAGAAGTATCTATATAGATTAATCTTCACAAAATAACACAACATAATTAAGATGTAACATATGCTTTTATTATTTTTATTATTTTTATATTTTTTGCTCTTATTATTTTTATTTTTTTATATTTTTTTAATCGACCCATTTTATATTTCAAATTTCCTTTAGTAAAGGAGTTACCCTTTTTTGAATTTTTTTTTTAATAAATATGTTAAACTATATTTTTGGATAAAAACTTATCAAAAAAGTATGTATAAATATTATCTATAAATTAATATTCACAAAATCCATAACATAATTAAGATGTAGCATATGTTCTTATTATTTTTATTTTTTTATATTTTTCCAGTCGATCCATTTTATATCTCAAATTTTCATTCGTAGAGGAGTTACCAATTTTTGAATTTTGTTTATGAGTACATGCTAAACTATATTTTTGCATCAAATACTTATCAAAATATATATATAAGAAGTATCTATACGAAAATGTTTTGCTAGAAATAAAATGCAAACTTCATTATTTTAAGAAAAGGTTTTGCTTCATTATTTTTTAGAGTGCTAGGAAAACATAACTTATGTATATTTAATTTATATTTGAAATATAAGAAATAAAAAAAAATTGGAAAAATAATTATGTAGTTATTTAATTTAAAGAAATTTGAAATGTAAGATGTTACACTATGAATTCCTAGACAATCATAAATTCTAAGATCATCTTCTTATGAGTTATCATCCTTATTTATTGATAAGGTGTTGTCATTATCTATCCACTGATGAGTTGTCAATGAGATCTATATCTAGAGGTGATCAAATACATGTACTATAAATTGATATCATGAGATAAATACATGTGTTGAGAATGACTTAAGCTTTTTTTGCTAAGTCTTTATGTGTTGAGAATGGCTTAAGCTTTTTCTGCTAAGTTTTTATGTGTTGAGAATGGCTTAATCTTTTTCTGCTAAGTCTTTATATTGTGTTTTTTCTATTTATTAACATGGGATTAGAGCTATTATGGTCTTAATGGCATGATAGCACCATAGTATTTTTCTTGCCCTGGTAGAACCACATACAAAGGTCAAGCAAATCTAACTTCTCAAGCAAGAAAAATGTGCAAATTCAGATGAGGTCCTTACACCAATAAAAATGCAGATCTACATCCATTTGGGGGCACAGTGATAGTAAAGAGATGATAGTTCTTTCAATTTTTTAACAATTTGAAGTGTAATTGACATATTTTTGGAGAATATTTCTTGAATGTCGGATATAGAGAAAAAATGTGCACTGTCAATTTACCATCCACCACTTCCACTGCATCCTCATGAAGCCTATTTGTATTGACTCATGTTTCAACTCACAATATTAACATAGTTACCAACTTAACGAGAATTGTGACCTCAAAACGAGAACTCTAGCAAACAAAGCCATATTTTTGGATCAAAAACACATAAATCAACCTCGTTTCAAAGAGTGGTGCTACCAGTAGCACTCATTTTTTATTTGGTGGTTAAAATTGCGACTGGTTCAAAATCGTATCAATGACAACCAATACTATTATGGAAAATTGACCCTCGAATCAAAAAGTGATGCTTCAAGTAACACCAATTTTATTTTTATAATTAAAATTATAACTGAGTTGAAATCGTTCCCTTGACCATTAATACCATCACGAATAAAAAAGTTTAAAACAACTCCTAAATCAAAAATGAAAAATAATTTTTAGTTTACTTTTATATTTTTAAAATTTACGTTAAAACATGAATAGAATTTTGTTGTGGAAAAAATAATAGGCAATCAATAGATCAACGCAGGAGCGGAACCTGGAGCGAGTGAAGCCGAGCGGAAGAGCACGGTTCGTGGTAGACTCGTGCAAGGTTTTTTCCGCTGGGGCTTCAACGGAAAGTTGAAGTTCCTCCCTGGAGACAGTTAGGCCAAGTCCCACTGGAACTTCCCTCCATTCTGAGGAGGAGGGAACTAAAACCTAGCCGCCGCACTGCGCCCCTGGCCGCAGGCCAACGCCTTCTTCGCTGCTTCTCCCAGTAGAAGACCTAACAGCCTGACAGTTCGGAGAGCTTGGGCTATTGGGAGCCAGCCTGCATAGGCCCGCGAATGTAGAGTTCCAGTGCAATATCCCGAGTTGTGAAAGTGAGGAAGAACCTTCAAATTTGATGTTGGACTTTCATCAAACAGTTTGCATGCGTCTGGATTTATGGCTGTAGGTGAAAATTGGTTGGACAACAGGCTGTCCCTTTGTTTGGTTTGTTGTTATGATGGGTTTCTAACTCCTTATACCTCCCCGGTGAAGTGTCAATTGTTCAATTCCAACATTAAGACAAACCCATAAAATAATCATGCACACATACACATTCAAATGAACAATTTTGCTATTTTGGCAGTGATTTTATTAAAAATGGATGCTGAACAAATAACAGTCATAATGGAGGTGGGAATACCTCTCACCGATGGAAGAGATGTCTTCTATAACAGCTAGGAACCCCCAGCCATACACTACTATGATAAATACACAAAATTTGCTCCCACGAGTTGCCAAAGGAGGGCGACTCTGTTGTTTATTATCCTGCTGTTTTTTTGAGTCGAATGATAGCTCTAGTGTAGAGAAATACCTCGCTGTGATGAAAGGAACAACTAACCAAGGGAGCTCGACCAGCAAGAGTTCCCCTTTCTACCTCCACGCAGCCCCTTTGCTCACACGCAGCTCATGTAAATGGAAGAAAAACGACCCGCCCATCAATACGCAACACACTTGAGGTCGACCAGCAACGATTTTCCCACTGTTATTAACGCCTCAGCCAAGGAAGATGCGATTTTGATGGTGCCAACTCGCCCACAAGAGATCTCACGCTGCCAAGAAGAAGAACGACTCGCCCAGCTCCAAGAAGACTGCCCAATACGCCCCACGCACCAGGAAAAATGACTTTCTCAGCTCAGATCTGAAATGGTGTCTCTCCAATCAATCTCCACGGAAATATGATGCCAAAATCGCCCACAATCGACAATAAACTGCCAGGAAGATGAGGACATTCCCAACCTCAAGAAGAATATCCGAATTCTCCACTCGTGCCAAACGGAAAAATACCCACACTTCTTCAAATCTGCAATTGGAATGCTTCCCGCATTGACGATCTTCGAACAATGATGTCAAATCCCTGCAAATGAGAACCTTGAATGAATTCTCCAATTTCCCGGCTAGGGCAGATGGTTTCACTGCCGAATCCAAGATTCCACGGCTAGGGCAGGTAGTTTCACTGCCAAATCCGAGGTGCCGAATGGTTTCCAGCTGAAACCCTCGTTTAGTCATCGAGCTCTTCTCCAAAATCAATTTCTCAAATGAATAGTCGATAATCACTTTTTCCCCTCAATCGTCCTTTTATTCCTTCATTGTCCTTTTCCTCCATTAAAATATTTATTTAATTATTAATTGGAGAGAAATACCCTCAAAGAGGGTTTATTAATGATAAACTCACTTTTCCTAAGTTTCACTTTATAATTCGAAAGTGACTTTACCAATATCGTTTCCCCAACTCATCCGTCTAATGGTTTACGGGAAACTGTGTAAACCACCATGGTATTCCGACTGCCTAGGAAAAACAGGACATTACATCCAACAGAGGTTCTCCCATGGAACCCAGCGGGGGCTCTGCCCCTCCTCTCATCCCGCCTCCAGAGATCTTGGATTTCAAAGCATTGATTGCTGCAAATTCGAAGCACCCCCCCTCAACTAATCAACAAAAGTTTGTCAATAAATTAGATTCGATCCCCACGGTAGCACTTCCAGAAGAAGAAACATGCAAATTTGCTTTGAATCTCGCCGAGAGAGGGTTAATAGGCCAGATCACGGGCCTCTGGCCATCACCAAAATCGGTAGAGGACTGGACACAAAGAAACTGGACACCATTGATAAAAGAGGGGGTCAAGAGCTATTTTGTGGGCAAGGGGTTCTTCATATTTGTCTTTGAAAACCAGGATGACAGAAGCCTCGTCTTTAGAAACGGTCCATATTTCATGGGACCACAAGCCCTGTACCTAAACAAATGGTCTCCCGACTTTGATCCCTCTTAGGATGTCCCTTCTGTTGTCCCCGTGTGGGTGCGACTTCCTCATTTTCCACTCCACTGCTGGAACCAAAAAACCTTCCAGATCATTGGTAACGCGCTCGGAAAATACATAGATCAAGCAGCAAGGAAAGACCAGTACTCATGCGCCCAAATATGTGTAGAAGTCGACCTAGAAGAGGGTTTGCCAGAAGCAATCAAGCTCACAGTCGCTGGATGGACACACATCCAGGAACTGGATTACGAACAACTTCCTTTCAAATGCAGACACTGCCATGGTCACGGTCACTTTGCAAAGCACTGCAAGAAAAAAGCAGAGGAGCAAGTAGACAATACAAACAAGGATCAGTGGACAGTGGTTCAAAAGAACACCCATCAAAAAAGGGGAAAAGGTAAAATGCATACCTCTGGAGCTCCAGGCAGTTCCAAGAACAACCAAGAAAAGGATGCAACCCCGAAGGAATCAGAAAAAACTCAGACCAACCCAGTTGATTCGACACAGGAAAACCAGGCACATGTAGAAGCCCCTCCACCCAACAAAGAAGGGGGAAAATCTATACAGATAGAGGCCCCACAAGGCACCCCCTCCAACCCATCTTATGCTGAAGTAACAAGGAAAAAACCAGTGGATAGCTCGGGCTCTTCAGAGGATGAAGCCTTTGAGCGCCCTTCCAAAAGAGCATGCAGGAAATCTCGCAAAGAATTAAGGGAAGAGGAGGCAGAGAGACTCAAAGTTCAAGGAAGTCAGCCCACCATAGAAATGTCCATCGAAAGAAACACCAGATCAAGGCCTACAAAAGAAAGCCCTTCTCCCCCTCATAAGTAAATTATGAAGCTCGGCTCTTGGAATTGCAGAGGACTGGGGAACGCCTCCAAAGCTGAAGCAGTCATGGACCTCCAGAAAATAGAACCTTCAGACATCCTCTTGCTCCAAGAGACGAAGATAGAAGGCCGAGTGCTTCTAGATATCAGCAAGTCAAAGTGGAAGAAAAGTGCAGGCAAAGCAGTAAGTTCAAGGGGATCTTCTGGAGGGCTGGCAACTCTTTGGACAGAAGACTCATTTATGCTCAACAAATCTCATGAAACCCAGCATTGGATTTTCACGGAACTGACTTATTGTGCAAGTAAGCTGACTATCTCTCTATTTAACCTCTATGTCCCTGTCACTTACTCTGAAAAATGAGAATGCTGGGCCTCTCTCTCAACTTTTTTAGAGCAACACACCCCAAGTAACATTATCCTAGCAGGTGATCTTAATATAGTTCTGAAATCAAAAGAGAAAAGAGGTGGTTCCAACAGTAGAGATCTGATGCTGACCTATGTGGAAGAACTATTGCAGCAATGGGATCTATTAGAATTCAGTCCCATTCGCGGCCGCTTCACTTGGTCCAACAACAGATCTGGGACGGAGCATATCTCTGCACGTTTGGATCGTTTTCTAGTTCAGGGCTCCCTTATTATGGATAAAAAGATAATCAAAACAAAAATTTTACCCAAGTTGACCTCTGATCACAAGCCGATCTAGCGTCTCCTCGAAGATGAATAAGATCTAGGACCCCTACCTTTCCGCTTCAGCCCCTTATGGACAGAGAGAGAAGACTTTTTCGATACTGTAAAAGAAGCCTGAGCCAAACCATTTTCAGGATCCTCAAGTTTTGTGTGGGAGCAAAAACTGAAGGCTACAAAACAAGCCCTGAAGGAGTGGATAAAGAAACCAACCCCTACTCCAACCAGCACAAGGAAAGAAGCAGTGGACACTTTGGAGACCCTGCAAACAGAAATGGAAAACAAAGAGATTACAATGGATCTTTTGGAAAAAGAAATAAAAGCCTAATCCTCAGCATATCAAGCCTTCCGAAAAGAAGAAGAATACTGGAGAATCAAATCCAGGAGTCTGTGGCTAAAAGCAGGGGATCGGAACACCTCCTTCTTCCACAGACAATATAGAGCCCGGTTGTCCAGGAACCACATCTCAGAAATAAAGACAACAGAGGGCCAGGTCAACAAAGGCTTCACTCAAGTCAAAGATGCAGTGGATAGTCACTTTAGAAACCTTTTTAGTGAGGGAACTCAGGCCTCCAAAGGAGAAATCACAGAATTCCTATTGAATATCCCTCACCTAATCACACCTGATGACAACGCTGCCCTCATCAGCGAGGTAACAGAGGAGGAAATTATCAAAGTTATCTGGTCCATGGAATCAGACAAGGCACCGAGCCCAGATGGATTCACGATACATTTTTACAAAGTCTGTTGGAACATCATAAAAAGAGATCTTCAAAAAATGATAAAGGGGTTTATGAGAAAATCCAAGATCGGTGGAGGAACCAACTCCACTTATTTAGCACTAATTCCCAAAGATTCCAATCCAGAAACTTTCGCCAGATTTAGACCCATATCACTTTGTAATGCATCCTATAAAATTCTAGCCAAATTGTTAGCAAGCAGGATCAAGCCTCTGCTCAAGAGGCTGATCTCTAGCCCCCAAGGTGGCTTCGTGGAAGGCAGACACATACTCGACAATGTCATTCAAGTCCAGGAGACAATCCACTCCAGTAAAAAGCGAAAAGAGAAAGGTATGTTGATTAA
>ML781565.1:502512-576614 GCA_009831015.1 Picea engelmannii
AAACAAAACAAAATAAAATAAATGAATTAAAAAAACACACATAAACAAAATCTTAGAAACAAATTAAAAAGAAAAAAAATAGAAAAAAAAAAAACTGAAATTTATAAATAAGTTTATAAAAATGATGATGATGATGATCAAATTGGTCTATCAGATCTTAAGAGGGTAAGTGATTACTTGTGGTTCTTTAGAATTTTGTTTATGTGCTCGAAAAACATTAAGAGAAGCTTTCCAATACCACCATAGTTTTGTTGAGTTAAGAGGTTAGGAGGATTGGTAGTGTAACAAATATTTTGAAAATGAGATCTGATCTGGGTATAGGCTGGACAATCTAAGAGAAATTGTTTTTCATCTTCAACCTTCTTAGTGTCATAAGTGTGACACACTCTTTCATCCCATGGCGTTTTAGGTATTGATGAATGCCTAGTTTCACTATGGAGCTCGTGAGAATTTGTTCTTATCTTATCAATGATTAATTTTTCTTTATACTTGGAAAAACAAATAGATAATTTTGAACTTCTAGATTAGGCTTGATTACATCCTTATAATACCTTAATTTTCTTTTTTCCTCTAACTCTTTATCACACCACATTTTCTCCTTAAATTTTGATTTAACTTGAGTCGACAATGGTTACGACTCAATTTTGAAGCAATTTTAGGAAGCCTCTTTTCTTCCATGTTGTTTAACTTGTTCTTATACATTAGGTATCTAGTCATAGCCATTCTCTCAATGGGGGAGAGGCTTGTTTCTAAGAGGAGGATGGGATAGGGCGTATTTCCTTTAATTTTGAGATTATAGGTTATAAAATTCTTTTGTATTTTCTCTATCTTTCTCCAGGATTCACGAGAGATACTACAACCCCAAAATTCACATCCATAAAGATTAATAGGTGTAAAAAGAGTCTCAAAGAGGAGTTTCTTCTTATCCCAACTCCAAATATCAACCGATTTACAATTGTTTTCAAACCCATAATAAGTTTTCCATCCCCCAATAATCCTTTTCTCAATTCTATAATTCTAGTTGAGCTTGTGGTGAATATCAATTCCAAGATATTTGTATAATTCACTTCCTCCAAGTTGTTGTTGTCATATACGAAGGTATCATAAGTGATCTTATTGGATTTAATAATCACGACCTTAGTCTTATCAGTATTAACATTCATACCCATATTAGAGAAAACATCCTTGAGGATTCTTAGTTGGTTTTCAATATCATGGGAAATCATTGCCATAAGAACGATATCATCAGCATAAAGAAGAATATTGATGACTATACCAGTGACAGTAGTGTCGACACAACCTGCTTTTTCCAAGCAATCTTCTAACTTGTCAATGTATATACCAAAAATGGTAGGGGACAAGGGACAACCTTGTTTGACTCCAATATTGCAGTTAATCTATTTTGACCATCCCTAAGTGTTTTTAAACTTAGCAATAACATTCTCATACATCCTTATTGCAACAACCCTCAACTCGAGAGACACTTTTATCTCTTCCAACCTATTCCAAAGGTTTTTCCTAAGAACCATGTCAAAATATTTTCTAAAGTCAACAAAACAACAAAAAAAATTGGTTTTAGTATTGCGGAACTCCTCTACAATGATCCTGAAGGTAACAAGATGGTCCATAGTTGAATGATATCTCATAAACCCGAACTGTCCTTTATCTCTTTTACCGTGACTTTCTAACCAAAGGATGATCTTCTTTTCCAAAATAATTCCATAAAGCTTGCCTAAAATCGGGCTAATCATAAGGATCCTATAATTAGAGGGAATGTTTCTATCTCCAGTTTTAAACATAGGAACAATGAGGCTTTGTGTCCAGGGTTTAGGGAAGCCCTGCTTGACTACTAAATTGAAGAGCTTGTGTATGTGAGGGATAAGGATAAGCCCTTTGATTTTAAAAATTTCATCTTGGTAGCCTTCAATGTCCTTAACTTTCTCATTCACAAGCCTCTTAACCCCCAACTCTATGTCATCTAAAGAAAAAACTCCTTCCTTTGTAGGGACAATAGGAATGGTTTCCATGGCATTAGGGAACTCGCAAAGAATTTTAAGGTCGTAATTCCAGTCTCTTAAGGGAATCCTATTATTTTCGTTAGTATTGCGGTTTAGAATTTGTCTCTAGAACTTCTTAGGATCCAACTTATATAGTTGTGAAAGTTGTTCTTGTCTTTTGTTGATATAGTACATTTTTTTCCTTTTAATGAGGGCTTTGTATGTATTGATCTTATCAAGTTTTAAGGACTCATTAGAAGCATCCCTAATGACTTTCCTAACAATTTTACATTCTTTATCATACCAAGGGTTCGTCGTTCTATTATTCTTTTTATAGGACACCTCGAAAAAAAAATTGTTAATAGAAGTGGAAAGGGTAGTTGTAAAATTATGCTAGAGTTCTTCAATGTTGTCCTTATAAGTTAGGAGATTTAATTTACTATTTAAATCCTTTAAGAAAATGTCAACTTTACTTTTGTCAAAGTGCAAATTCCTTTGATTATCAGAATTCTCTTCAATGACGCTCATGTGCATGGAAAAGTTTAGAGTTAGGGTTAAAGGTTTAAATCCGTTACCTCTTGCCTTAGCTCAAAGACCAGGTCATGCAGTACAGACATGCTTTCTTTTACTCGCGCTTTATCAAAGGGTTCATAGAAACTTGGAGCATCCCTTTTGGACTCACCATGCAGAGATGGGTCGCCGCCCCTGTCACCCAAGGGGTCGTGAAAGGGCATGGGGTTAGAGGGATACGCTAGGGGATCTAGGGAGAGCCGCAAGGTTGAAATTGGAGTGCGCGGAATGACAGCCATGGCATTGAAATGCAGAACTTGCAAGGAGATAGGAGGAGACTTAGTTTGCTGGATCGGGGAGGACTCAGTGGAGGTCGAGTCGGGAGGCGTGATCGAGGGCCGTCGAGGCTTCCAGGGAGCGCCTCTCCTCGGTCTGCCTCTGGGGCAAGTCATTGAATGCTCAATGCAGCTGGCTAGGGGGACTAGGAGCAGGCGATGGAGGAGAATAGCAGGGGCAACTTCACGCCAATGGAGGAGAACAGAGAAGAGTCAGTGCTGCTCAGGGAGAAGCCTTGCAGCCACCATAACGAAATGCGCTTCAGACATAATGAACCGGCTTAAACGAATTCGCTGCAGAGGGGAGAGAACTGTCGCATAAATGCGCCCTCGCTTCAGATTTATGACCATTTATGCATCGGGTAAGGTGGTGGGTTGTGGCACGTGCCCATCACGTGGCTGTATGCCACGGTGCCCTATACCTTCGCCCAGTGTTTGCCACGCTGCGCCCTCTGTCACCCCATCCGGGGGTATATTTATACATTATTATTATATATTACATTAATACATTCTTATTATATAATACATTAATGTAGTAATTAATTAATAAATTAATGGTCATCCTTAAGGTATGTCGATCGTCAACTAGCAACAACCACTTTATAAAAGTGGTTGATATACACCGATCCGCGTTATTTTTCACCTTTCCAAATTAATAACGCCGATCTACGTATATCAACCACTTTTATAAAGTAGTTGTTGCTAGTATATATAAACAAAAATATATCAACAATTGTGATGCATACTTATTTAAAAAACAATTTAAGTTAAAAATTGTGCAAAACAATAGTTGTATCATAAAATAATTTTTAATAATTTTTAATACTGGGAAACATGAACACCTGACACGTTGGACGATTAGTTGTGGCAAGTGATATCTCAAGCTACCAGTCACGTTGTACATTTGTATAAATCCCATGATTACTCCAGGTTTAACCGACAATTAGCTAACGTCGGTTCTTTGATCTTGAGAGGAGATCAAAGACCACGTCTACTCTTCGCCAGAATCGGCCGAGGAAATTCATCTGTTAGAAGGGGTTGTAGAAGATTGTTGATTCTTTTCTCATCTACATTCCCAAATTCTACCCCAGGGAGTTTACTTATGTTTCTAGGAAATAGATTTATTTACTTCTACGAAATAAACTCAGACCAACGTTGTATGTATGTGTAACGTCTACAATGTTTCCATTTCATAATGAAATCTAAATGCATATTTACTTCCAAATGAGACGACTTGGGAAATGCAGTGATCCTAAATTGTGTTATCATTTTTTTTAATTGTATTAAATAAAATATTGAACCATCATAAATTCTATGGAGTGATTGAAAATTTCACTAACAAAAAAATCTTTGTTAAAAAACATTGCAGTGAAATGTACCTAGACAAGAAAAAATGGCACAATAGCACAACGACGGGAGACGTAAAGTAGTGTGAATGAATGAATATTGTTTGAATGAATAAGTTGGAGCCAGGTAAAGAGGCATAAATATAGCGAAATCGGTGGAAAACATATGTCAGAGTAATGTTCCAAATGGAAAACACCCAAACCGTACTTGAGGTGAAGTTTTCCGAGGTTTTAATGTCCATTGACTTGTGTGTCTATGTATGCAATAGGGATATTTCTTACAATTATATAGTTTCCCAAGTTAATTCAATAAGAATGCTTGCATTAAGATCCTAATTACCTTGATGAAGTTATTTGAATTCCCACCATGATTTTTATGACACTGCTAAACTATCACGTATACCATAGCATCAATATTGTTGTCAGTCATGAATTTTTATGTTTCTAAGCAATATAATAGATGTCAAGCTTCTTATTATGTTTGTAGAGATATCACCAAAAAGTAGGATCACAATGTCACTAGTGCAATAATCGTTACGGTTTTATTTACAAAAGAGCATTACTTTGTCTACAAATCAAGTATAATGCCCATGTCAAGAAATTAAGTTGGTATCATGATGTATATATAAACACACAAAGTTAGTTACAAATTATATATATATATATATATATATATATATATATATGAGAGAGAGAATGTTTTTTTTTCATATTCCAGCTATGAAGTTTAAGATTGCCTACGTGGTTTTTTATCCTATCTAAAGTAAGTTACAACTTAAACTCCCAATTACAAAATCATATCAGCCTCTAGGTTCAAAGGAAGGATTCCCAATCGAAACGCCAGTGAAGGGAAAGTCAAATAGAGGTATTGTTCACCTAGCATAGCAATTGGTGCACACTTTTTACATTTGATGACATCTTTTGAAGCTCATATCTCATTAGATTAACTATTCATCATGAATTCAAATTGAATTAGATTAATAGTAAAGGTAGAAATTTACATGCCTTGGATATGAAGATGACCACCATGACTCTTGCACTAGTAAGGCACTGTAGAAACCCAGAAATATGAAAACTAATATAAGCAAATGTGTGTTATGTGTGCTGCTATGGCTAAGTAAACTCTTGACCTTATTTGTAGGCTTGCAAGTGTGACAATGATAGGTTCAACATCTGGATCTTCGATTGATTGTAATATCTTCTTAAGGAGGAAAACAAATGTAAATTGAACCTTGGGACCTGGAATGTTCACAAAATACTTGCTCCATTCTTGCATAGCCTTTGTCCGTGTCTTCTCCGCCTTGATGTTGTGTAAAACAGATAAGATAGAAATAGGAATAAGATATAGTTTCCATATCATGTTTAAGAAAAATAAAAGAGTATCTAGCCATGTTATCAGAGCAACAAAATCTAGATATGATCGCCAATTTGAATCAACTATAAATATCTCATTTAAATAATTTCTAATTACATAAAGTTTATGGTCTCACTTGTAAGTTTACATAATTTTTATTTTCATTTCTATAGGTAGCTGGAGCATTGTGGACGCTAACATGATAGTTCTCAGAAAATGGATATCGGAGAACTATGTCTGAATAATAACATTAGTGTTTAATGTTACAAGGATTAGAAGAAATGGAATAACATAAATTTAATGTTATGGGCATTAGGAAAGTAGATAGATGGTGCAACGATGGGGGCGATATTAAGCATCCAAGTGGATCTAAAGACATCTTTTTGATCAAGCACGTAGTAATATATAGGAGTAGGAATAGGCAGTGATTGCACATCGATTGCAGTGAGCATATACTGCAATGAATTGTGTTGTTGAGTGATATGTAGTGTCAAAGCCTTCAATCCATCTAATGACTTAATTTATATTTGTAAATTATTTTTTATATCTGAAAAATAGTTTAAAACATTTGACATACACCAGGCTTAATTACGTCATGTCACAATCTCTGGACCAGTAAGAATTTAAATTTAAAAAACTAAAATATTAGAAAAATAAATTTTGGTTTTCTTAAAATTCAAATTAATATAAGTCTTTTTCGAAAACATAGGAAATTTTGAATAAAGTAACCAAAATGTACCAATTAATATCAAAAAATGCACCAGGTAATAGGCAGTCAACAATCATTGAACGTGAGGTGAAAGGTTGAGTCCCTAGCTGGAGGCAAGTGTTGATTATTTGGGTTGGTTTTCATTGATGTCAACCCTTGAAGAAAGTCTGGTATCAAATTTAGGTAGCACAAAGGTTTGGGTAATGGACCCAAATTTGTTTGATGTATAATGGTATGATTTTTAATAAATGTGAAGGTAATACTATTCTATATGAATAGTACATGTCATGTCATTTCTGGTGGTATGTGAAATGTCACATAACTCCTCACGGTTAGAGATTTATAGCAATGTGAAGTTGGAGAACCCTCATGAGTCATCTAGAAGCCCCCAAAGGTCAAAGTAGTCAAAGTGGTTGGAAAGAATAAATTATTTAAATAATAAAGTGAAGTGATGAATGTACTGTAAGTCAAAGAGGATACAAAATAAATTATTTAAATAATAAAGCTAATGGAGAAATTACTAAGTGGACAAGTGGTTAGAAGTGGGTTAGCCCTAAAATAAAGAAAGTGGTTTAAGATGGTTAGAAGGTAATCTCTTGAGGAAGCTACATAAAAGTATAAATAAGAGGCAAGGGTCTCTCATTTAATCACACTTGAGAATATTGAATATCTACAAGTGATTGAGGTAACTAAAGGATATATAAAGAGAATTTCAGAGGGAAGGCGAAGTAAAGATGGTCGAAATTCAAGGGAGGATAAATTCTTTTGATGATGTTTTCTAAGGTACGTTATTTACAGGTCATCTCACCATTTTCGCAATAATTTTTTTTCTAGAATGATTCAGATCGCAAAATATGGAGTTTGTTGCGGAAACATATGCAAGTAGTTGTGATAAAAATTTCATCTTGTGGGTCATTTTGTTTTTGGAGTTACACTCCATGGAAAATATGGTTTGTGGCTAGTCCTGAAACTAGTCTAAAACATGTGTTTCGGGTAAAAACGTCATAACTTATTCATAACAAATCCAAATTCAGTAAGACCAAATGTATTGGTCAGAGTACAATCTGTAGTATTTTGTGTACCATTTTTAGATCCATACAACAAATATTATGTGCAGGGCATTCTCTACAATTTCACTCTCTAGAATAAGCCAAAATTAAACAAGGTATGTCATTTTTGTTATAACTCATTTTCTGAGAGGTTCCAAGTAGTGAAACCTAGAGGAATTGCACAAAAGACACTGAAGAACATTGTGTACTATTTTCAGATCTTTATTCATGATAGGTACATAGTTATGATTATTTCAAGTTAGGGTTGTTGACTAATCCAAAATTAGTCATGTGAGACTAAAGTAAAGTTTGATGAAAATGCTAGTCTCTTGTTGTTAAATTTAAGGAAGGTTTGCACGTATGTGATCATATACACTAGGTCTATTACAGAGTTACAAATCAAATTTGAATGATGAAATTGATGAGGGCTTTTAGTTGAGGTACATGTTGGGTATATGGTTGAGACAAGTAGTTGATGAGTTGGCACATACATGAGGTGTATAGTTGATGATGTTGGTACATCTTGATCAATCATAGTTTATGTGTATTTGATGCATTATTGGTACATATTTGGTGCATGGTTGATGCACTCGTTGATGGTACAGGTTGAGGTACAGGTTGGTGCATGGCTCATGCACTTGTTTATGGTACACGTTGATTACAGGTTGTCTGGTGCAGGTTGATTGGTACAGGTTTATAGAAGTATATCTCACAGTGATAGTGTGACAGTGGTTCCATCATTCTACTTGTATTTCAAGGCGTATAGATGGGGTAAGGACAGATGGTTATGGCCACCTTCCAGTTGTAGCCAGAGAACATAAGGGGTTGTAGGCTCCTTCTGGTTGTAGCTAGAGAATTGGGGAGTTGGAGCTTCCCTCAGGTTGTAGCCTGATAAACTAGGGGATTTGAGCCTCCTTCCAAATGTAGCCGAAAAACAAAGGAATTTGGTGCTTCCAATGGATGTAATTCTTAAATACATATAAGAAAAAACAATATGTGGTTTTCTCTCGCTTTGGGTTTCCACGTAAAAACATTGGTGTACTTTGTATGTGTATGATTGGTCATTTGTTCATTTTTTATTTACTCTGTAACTATTTGATTATAATGCTACATTGATATAACACTTGCATTTTATGGTTAAAAATGATTAAATTGCTCTATTACTGATTCACCCCCCCTCTTAGTAATCCAACAATTGGTATCAAAGCAGGTTCCTTCGGAAATCAATTTAACCATTGAAAGGTAGAGCATGGAGAGAAACAACATGTATAAAAACGAAATACCACAGTTTGATGGACAAAAGTATGCATTCTAAATCAGAAGGATGAAAACATATAGACATGCACATGGATTTGAAATTTGGAAATCAGTAGTAGATGGATACAAAGAACCAATAGTTCCACCAACAAGTAAAAAACAATGAAACTCAGTCAAAATAATTCCAAAGCCACAAATGCAGTTCTAAATAGTCTTGGTGAATTGATATATACCAAAGTTGTACATTGTAAATTCACTAAAGAGATTTGGGACAAAATTCAAAATATTTATGAAGGAGATTCAAAAGTCAAAGAAGCAAAGCTTCAAACTTACAGAGGTCAATTCTAACAACTAAATATGAAGGAAGATGAGAATATTGCAACTTACTTCTTACGAGTCGATGAAACAGTGAATGCAATCATAGGATTGGGAGAATTGTTGAGTTCCATAGAAGTTATAAGAATAGAAAAACAAGAAAAACAAGAAGCTACAAGAAGAGATAGACAAGAAAGAAGACACTCAGGAACTAGAACAAATGATCATGAAATTGAAGGTTCAAATAGAATAAGATAAAATAATTGAAGAACAACTCAAAGAATAGTTAGAAGAAAGAGACAATATCATTGAAAATTTGGAAGTAGAGATTGTCACATTGAGAAAGGATCTTCAAAAGAAAAATATGAAAAACAACTCAAAAGTTCTGGATGACATTATCAACAGACAAAAGCCTTATCATGAAAAGTTTGGACTTGGATACAATCAGACAGAAAATGGATCAAGCTCCAAAGAAACAGAACAAGAAATATACCCAAAAATATATGCATAAACAATCAAAGGGGATAAGAATATCTACAAGGAAAATTATAGACACTCCTCCACCAAGAAGATTCAGATTTCAGAATCAATGACTGACATAAAAAAATAGGCCTTAGGAAGAAGAAGGATTCATAAGAGTAACTCATTTAAGAAGATATTCAAATCCTTGGTATCAAACTATATTTTTTGGTTTATGTTATGCATGCAATAATTTTGGACATAAAGTTGTAAATTGCAAAGCTAATATCAAGAACATAAAGAACTTTGAAATTCATACACAAAATGGTTATCCAAGAAGGCCTAGTGAAACACAAAGAAGAAGCTACAACAAGTTTGAATCATTGAGCAATGAAGTGGAATGTTACAAGTGGAACAACTTTGGAAACATGGCCAAAGATTTTAGAATGACAGTCCCTCCTAGAGAACCACAACATAAAAACAACAGTCACAAACAAGAACCTCAGAAGAGAACATGGATAAGAAATCAGAATGAATATAGCAATGAAGAATGCACACTCGCTCTACAAGATAAGAAGAAGAAACATGGTTGGTATGTTGACATTGGTTGTTCAAAAAACATGACAGGTGATAAAGACAGGTTCTTACATTAAGAAAGGAAAGAGATGGACTAGTCTCCTTCGTAAATGATGATTCAGATAAAATCATTGGAAAAGGCACAATTAGAATTGGAAACAAGAATACCAAGGAAAAAAATGTTCTACTAGTAGAAGATATGAAACATAATCTTCTAAGTGTGAGTCAAATGTGCGACCAAGGTCATAAAATTACTTTCGATTAAAAAAAGTTCGAGATAAGAAAAGAAGGTTCAGGAAAATTGATTGCAAAACTGCAAGAACTTCAAGCAACATATATCTATTAAGTGAAATTGGAAATTAAAAGTGTTGTCTAGGAAAGGAAGATGAAGGTTGGATATGGCACAAAATAATGGGTCACATACACTTTGATAACCTTTTCAAAGTCAACAGAAAGGAAGCAGTTAGAGAAATTCCCCATATCACGAAACCAACCAACACTTTATGCAAGCATTGTCAACAAGGAAAGAAAACAAAGACCAGGTTCAAATCAAAGGAACATTCAACAATAAGACCACTGGACATTGTGCATACTGATCTAGTTGGACCAACTACAACAAAGGTTTTAAAATTTGAGAAATAATTTATGTTATTAGTTGATGATTATACAAGAATGACTGCAGTTTGTTTTTTTAGGAATAAGTTAGAAGCTTTTGAAAACTTCAAGGTCTACAAAGAAATGGTTGAAAATGAAATGGATTCAAAAATCAAATGTTTGAGATCTAATAATGGAGGGTATTTCACTTCAAAGGAATTTATGGACTACTGAAGTAGGAATGAAATAAAAAGACAATTCTCCATTGCTAGGACACCTCAACATAATGGAGTTGTTGGAAGAAAGAATAGGACGATACAGTAAATGGCTCGAACAATGCTAATGGATTCCAAATTAACAGATATTTTTTGGACACATGCATTGCATACATCATTTAACATTCAAAACAGAGTAATGCTCAGAAAAAACACTGCCAAAACTCCCTACGAGCTATGGAAAAGAAGACCAACAAATGTGAAGCACTTCAAAGTATTTGGAAGCAAATGCTAAATCAAAAGAGAAGATGGAAGAATGCGAAAGTTTGACTCTCGTGCGGACAAAGGAGTACTTGTTGGTTACTCAAGTACAAGGAAAGCATACAAGTGTTACAATATGAGGTTGAACAAAGTTGCGGAAAACATCAATTTAACAATTGATGAAACAGGTGGACGAGAATTAAAGGAAGAAGAAAATGAATTAATGGAACAACTTTACAAAGAAGAAGCAGAAGATGAAGAAGAAGTAGAAGGGGAATATGAAGAGGATCAGATAGAATTACAAGACAAAGTTCAACAAGTGCCTCTAAAGACACCTAGAAAATGAGTACAGAAGAATCATCCTTCAGATCAGATTATCGAAAACAAAGATGCAGGAGTTGAGACTAGAAGAAGAACATCTTCACCAAAAGAAATGCACCTACCACTCTTATCTACGATTGAACAAAATAGTTTTTAAGAGGCCAGCAAGGATGAATTCTGGAATAAGGCCATGGATGAAGAATTGGATCAAATAGAGAAGAATGACACCTGGGAATTGGTTCCAAGACCAAAGAATAAGAATGTGATTGGCACAAAGTGGGTTTTCATAAATAAATTGAATGAAAATGGGCATGTTACAAGGAACAAATCTAGATTGGTATGTAAAGGATACACACAGGTTGAAGGAATCGAATTTGAAGAGACATTTCCCCAGTTTCCAAAATTGAAGCAATCTAATTGATTTTATCTTATGCATGCTCCAAGAATATTAAACTGTATCAGATGGATGTGAAATCATATTTTCTGAACGGGGAACTTGAAAAATAAGTCTACATTGAACAACCAAAAGGATTTCAATTGTCAGAGAATGCAAATTATGTGTGTAAATTGAAGAATGCCTTGTATGGTCTAAAACAGGCTCCTAGAGCATGGTACTCTAGACTGGATAAATATCTACAGTAGGCAGGGTTCAGAAAAGGAAGTGCAGAGAACAACCTCTACACCAAGGTAACTCAAGATAGTATTTTATTAATTGAAGTTTTTGTTGATGATATTGATTTTGGAAGTACTGATGACATGTTAAGCCATAAATTTGCAAAGGATATGCATAATGAATTTGAAATTTCATTACTTGGATAAATATCCTTATTTATGGGTCTTCATATATGTCAAAAAAACCAAATTTTTATTTCTCAAGGTAAGTATATCAGAGAAATGCTAAAGAAGTTCAAAATGGAAGATTGCAAACCAGTTACCAATCCTATGCAAACCAGTTGCAAGTTGAGCAAAGATGATGATTCAAAGTCTACAGACTAGAGGCAATATAGGTCAATGATTGGTAGATTACTATATGTGACAACATCTACACCAGATGAATGGAGGAAGTTGGACAGGTGGCACGATTTCAAGCAACATCAAAGGAATAACATGTCTTAGCAGTGAAAATGATTTTCAAATATCTCAGAGGAACAAAAGAGTTTGGATTCTGGTATCCAAAAGGAAAGGATCTATCACTTATTGCCTACACAGATGCATATTGGGAAGATTGCATTGATGATCGATGAAGCACTAATGGAGCAGTGTTCTACTTGGGTGAGTGTTTAGTATCTTGGCTAAGAAAGAAACAATCACCAGTATCCTTATCTACAACCGAAGAAGAATATATTGCAGCAATAGGATGTTGTACATAGGTTCTATGGATGAAACAAACTTTGACAGATATACAGGTTGAGTATGATGAGCCCATTCCAATCTATTGTGATAATACAAGCACCATCAGTATCTCAAAGAACCCAGTGATGCAGTCCAAGACAAAGCACATTCCAATAAAGCATCACTTTCTACAGGAACAGGTTGTTGAGAAGAATATTAGAGTCAAATATGTGGGAACAAAAGAACAAGTGGTAGATATATTTATAAAATTGCTTCCAAGAGAAGCCTTTAAGTATGTTTGCCAGAGACTCAAATTAATTTCTAATCCAAAATGAATTATTTTGAATGCTTATCTTATATGTCTTAGATTTACACGAGGAAGCATCATAAAGAGGAAAGTTCAGGTTGGAAGATGAGTTTGAGGAAGAGTTCAGTCAGGGGGCGAGCCAAAACCTTCATTCATGCTTGTGGAGGTGAATGAGGGATTTTTTAACATCCCCTAGCAAGCACAAACTAATGAAGAGAAGTGAGGTTCCCTCAAGAGAGAGCATCATTCTTTGTTGTTCTTTTTTCTATGGGGTAACCAAAACGAGTTGGGCGTCACATCTAATCGAATTCGAGAGGGTTCTCAAGTGAAGAGGATAGATGAGGGAAGAGCTCCCAGTGATCCCATGATTAGGGTATCTTCCTATCAACAAAGGGGGTGAAGCATGGGAAAACGGGAGCAACTCTTGGATTAGAGGGATAGGGAGCGACCTTGAGTATAAAACATGATTCAAAAAGTTGTGGGGTACTAGGTTGATACTTTCGGAAACATGAGTTGAATGGACCTCAAATGAGAAGGGGTTGGCATATGAGCCACTTTCTTGAAGACTATATTGGAGTCTCTTGAGTTGCTCGATCAAAATGATGATAAAATATTATAAAGAGTGGGATAAGCCACATCATGGGAGAGAAGCGGGATAATCACAGTGGAAATGGGAAAGGAAGTTTTGAATGGAGCAGGGAGAAAATTATTGCATGGAGAGAGTCGGGGCCATGAGATATATATAGAGGAGAGATGGTGGGGAAGGGTCATAAGGAGGGAATGAACAATTTAATGGAGGGGATGGATTGAAGGACAAGTAGGAAGTGACGGTAAAATGGGGATGACAAGGAGAAGGATATTGTGGATCAGTCTAACTAGAGAGGGTTATTGGAGAATGGGATGTTGGAACCAAGTGAGTACTTGTAGCATGTGTGAATGGACCATATGGGATAGTTTTACCTTCAGGAACTGAAGCATTAGGACACTTCCTTAACACCCGCGTGACTTGTACATGAGGAGAAGGACCTTGTACTTCTTGGCCAAGATGTAATCAAAATTGGAAATTTCGATTATCTGCACCCTTTGTCACTAGATTGATGATTCTTCTGTGACCGATATGAATGCTTGTGTTTTCAAAATGTAAATTATGTTGACTATGAACTATTCTATGTTTTATACAACCTATTCTAAGGATACTCTATGAGTCTAAAAAGTTGAAATAAAGCTAAGTTGTGGTTGAACCCTAAGGGTCATAATACACCTTCAACCTGCTACCATTAGAGAGACTGTTGAGTGGTTTTTATTATAAGGTTTCTAGCTTGGTAATACATGCTTCATTGATGTATACTATTTGAAACAGATTGAGCCACCACATGCGTAGTTTACCAGGATGTTGTATATATTTTTTTCATATAACAAATCTAAATATCATGGCTGAAGGATATTCTCGCGGATGTCACGGTCGTGCCAGACCTTTTGTATATCCTTTTCAACCACCTGGTTGAAGCCTGCCATTATGAATTCTCCCTTGAGTTCTATAAGCTCATACAACCTATTTTGGAGGGACTGATCATATGTCATGTGAGTTACAAGGGTTACCTTGAATAGACCAATTTGAATAGTTTTCACTTCGTCGGCCTTTTACACGTGGTTCAATAATCCCATAAGATTGTGGGGATGTGTTTATCCTAGTCATTATGCTAAACATTGCAAAATTTTGTGAGAACATGTTCTAAATTTTTGTTGAAATCTTCCATTGTACCATTTGCTTGAGGGTGATAATGAGTCTTGATCTTATGATGATGGATCATGAATTCCTGGGTAAG
The DNA here is from genome assembly GCA_009831015.1 of Picea engelmannii. NCBI lineage: Eukaryota > Viridiplantae > Streptophyta > Pinopsida > Pinales > Pinaceae > Picea > Picea engelmannii. Next base: position 517,276 of record ML781565.1, read on the forward strand.
TTGTCTAATGGTCTCTTTCACAAAATGTGGCCCGTGGTCACTCATCAACACCTTTGGACATTGTTGTTTATGTTGTATAATATTTGACTAGCATTTCCTCAGCCCACCTGGTGAGGTATTTGGTCATAGTAATGATGCAGTGTGCTTGTTATCGCACAAGTTGTAGGTTGGGGAAATATCGACCCAATCCAAAAGATGGAAAAAATTAAGGGAAAACCTACCCATTGTGACCTCAAATATGTATTCTCGTCACTTTAGAGGTGAAGTGATCACACGAAGGGGGGAATCCTGAATGACATTAGGGGGAAATGACATGGAAAGTGAGATGATGAGATGAATTCCCATATAGGTCAAGTTTCTATGTGGAATATGGCTTTGATGGCACGTCTCGGAAGTGGTTTAGGGTTTCCAAGTCTTTGGATACCTATGAAAAGTGTTTGTACCTTTCCGAGACACAAGAAAAGACAATTGTACAAGGTATATTTTAGGTGGACAAGAAAGTTAAGATTGTTGTCCCTATTTGCAGTAGTCAACAAAAATATATATCAAAAATTAAATATTTGTTAGAGCTGCTAAAACAATGTTAAAAGACTAACAAATGATGCAATAGGTAAGCTAGCTAAACGCAAGTATAACTCAAAGTAATAAAGCATAGACTTTAGCATCAATGTAAGGTTGTTATAGACAAGTATTGAAGAGATGTATTTGTAGCCTTATGTATGTAGAAAATAAATTGTTACAGAAGAAAAATCAGCCACCAAAACTTGCGAAGAATCCATTCAAAATATGTGCTATGACTAGTAGATTATGTTGACAAACTCTTAGCAAATTCTGACAGTTGAATTGTGAGCTATTTAGAGATTTGTTTAGAGTTTTTTGCATCCCTAATGGATGCAGCATTAAAATTATTACAAAAGTGAATTTCTTGGATAAAAGAGGATGCACTTAGGGCACAATAATTATTATAACATGTAGAAAATAATCCAACTTGAACAAATCCAATATCTCTCAAAATCATGTTTACCAATGCAAACAATTCATTTCTCCAAAACAATAAAAGATGAGTTCCTTGCCAAATGGATTGTGGAGTCTTCTTTTATTAGGTTAGGACTACTAAATCTAAAGGGGTTTAATCCCTTTTACTCCCTTGAGATAGAAACCCTAACAAGGTAAAGTCTAGCCTGAGGATGTAAACCCTTTTACTCCTCCTAGCAACCTTTGCAATATTATTTTCAACAAACATTAATGATAAAACTTGGTGGAGATTGTAAATCTCTACACTCCTCCAAGGATATAGCCAATAACAATCATGGAACAAGAAAGAAAACTAACAAAGTGTCGATTTTCCTTACCAATTCCAAGAAATGTTAAGACAAAACCCTAGTTACCAAGCAATTTTCATCACCAAAGAAAAGAGAAAGAGCCTCCAAGAGTAGCACACCACTTCACTTCATTAGACAAGAAAAAACAATATCACGAGAGAGAGAGAGAGAGAGAGAGAGAGAGAGAGAGAGAGAGAATTTTCCCAAGAGGGGCACAAATTTTAGCTAAGTATCCTCTCATAAGAGGGAGAGTTATATCAAAATGAAATAGATTTGATCTCTATATATAAAACACATTTGTCCGCAAAAATTAGGGTAAAACATAAGATAAGGGGTCACCAACCCTTATCTTTCCCCTTTACAAAAATAATATTATTTAATTCATACTTTGCACATAAAATAAACCCTAGAAACATGATGTCACCCTCTTTTTTGGAAACATTTGGCACTTTTGGTCAAGTTGTTGAGTTGGAGAAGGAAAGGCTAGGCCTCCAAAGGCCAATAGTCTTCAACCAAGATGTTTCTTCCATGATCCATGGGCCTCTTCCTTCATAACGTGCCAAGATTCCATCATCACTACCAAACCCTAGCCCTTGGTGACATCAAGCCCCCAAAAGGTGACATTTTTCCCCTTTCAAGCAAGTCAATCGACATGCAGGGGGTGGGAAAGATCCTCCAAGGTGTCCTCTAGGAATCCAGAGGCATCTCATCGTCATCTAGAGTGTGGGCCCTTGGCATCTAATGATCCAAAATGGATCCAGAAAGGCCTAAAAAGAAAGTTCTCAGAATCAGACGAAACCAATGCCATTGCGTCAAGCTCATCGCGTTAATTCCAACCATATAAGTTTTTTTCGAAAATGGACACCATATGCAAAAGATATTGCATTCTAATCGATTTCCAAAATAGGAAAAAAAATCAACTGGTCAAATTCAATAGGTCATACTGCTAATGTTAGCAATACGACAGGTGAAGTCAGCATAATTTCATGTTGATGCCAGCAGGGACATGTGGCAACATGAGGAGGTGACATGTGTCACTCGGTTTTGGCATTTTTGGGTTGATTTGGACCAATACAAAAATGACACATGGCACTGTACGGACGTGAAACATGGTAGTCTGTACGTGACATGGCCCGATGATAGGCCGACACGTGGAAGTACAGATGAAAGGTGGTTGTACGGATGTTGAAGTGGTAGGGTGAATAGGCAGTATAGATGCTGACGTGGAAGCTGACTGGGTTGTTGATTGTGTGTTTACTGTACTGTATGGGAAAACCACAAGGTGACACATGGCCCAATCAAAGGGTGCCATGTGGCACCCCAGATTTAGCCAATGTTGGCTCGGTCAAAAAACATTGTTACCTCTCAAGAATTGAATGCTTGACCTATCCTCTGTCCCAACGACTTTGCAAACTTCGCCGGACCATTTGGGCTATGTGTGTTATTTGGTATGCCATGTGGCAAATTTATATTTAAAGTTGTAGTTAGCATGTTTTTAGGGATAATCCCTGGTCAAAAGGGGGCAGTGTGAGGCCACTTGGCACCCCACGCGACTGGGGGCTAAGGACCAAGGAATAAGAACCATAGGTGGGTGCGTGGAGGGATAACACTATGGCCACATGGACCATGCGAACATGAATAGGACTAGAGGTTAGGGGGCCAACACACCAACACTCAGCCCAGGGCCATATGGAAACGACCCATATGCCCAAGAGCTCAGAGAAAGGGGGATGCACCCATATATTTTCCATTTTTGGGTTTTTAAACTTTATATTAAGATTTTATTGGCCTTTTATGCTGATTTTGGGAGATTTTGCCCATTTTGGGGGGATCTGGAGCCCAATTTGAGGCCAGATATTGGGGGGGAGTTGGGATAGGATAAAAAACTCAAACCCTATATAAATCATAGGTTTTTGACAGACCAGGGGGTTGAGAATTTCATAATGATGATGATTTTGTGAATATTGAAGCCATTTTTATGTAGGGAAGCCATTGAGAAAGTGAACTTTGGAGGCCATTCTAGGAGCTATGCTCAACCTTTTTTAGTGTCGTCAGTTGTGTTGGATTCTTGAGGTTGAGAAGAACACAGTTAGACCAGTTTCTAATCCTTTTAATACATTTCTTATGTACTTTTGAAGCATTGAAGAGAAATAATAAAGCCTCCCCCACTAAGACAAAGGCCCAGAGACGTAGCCAATCTTGCCTAACTCCATTAACAACCTTGTTGTTATGGTTTGTTGTTCATTGTGATTATATTTTGATATGAATTTATTTATGATGGCTGTTATAATATCTCATTAAGTTCTTCTATCCTTAATTCCTAATTGGTAATTGAACACATGCTTAAAAATTAACCAAGTCTTTAAAGATCAATTCTGGATCAAGTGGTATCAGAGCAGGTTGACAGTTGGTTGTTTGAGTTTGAATGATTACCAGGAAAAATTTGATTCATGGTGAAGGTGATCCTATAGAAGGAGATCCGAAGATTGGATCAAGAAACATGACTTCTCAAAGTGATAAGATGGCATCAGAAGAAGGAATGTCTCAGAATGAGATAGAGTTGCAAAATACTTTATTTGCCATGTCTGAGATGGTAAAGGTCTTATATGAGGATTAGTTGGAATGGAAGAGGCCAATTGAAGAAGGAGAGGATCATCCTAAATCTCCTCCTTCACCTCCTTCATCTCTATCTTCTTCTTCTTCTTCTTCAAGTACAGGTGAAACTTCTACCGCAAGAAAACATTGTCATAAACATAAACATGATATGTCTTTACTTCAGCTTGATGTGAAATTTGAATTGCCCATGTATGATGGTGAAGTCAATGCTAAGAGGCTTGATAACGGGATCAAACATATGTAATTTTATTTTAGTGTGCAACAAATCAAAGATGAGGCAACCCAAATCAAATTGGGATCACTTCGTCTTGAAGGCACAACAGTCATCTGGTGAAAGAGTAAGTTGCAAAATGGTACACAACAAGTTGATAATGTATTTCCATCATGGAAATATTTTTTTTTTTCACTTAGAAAGAAATTTTGTCCTTTGGTTTATAAGGAGGAGGATTTAATTGAAAGACAAAGTCTTAAACTAAGAAAAGGAAAAAAGGTGCAAGAATACCCAGATGAATTTCGTAATATGGCATTAATGTTAAATATTCCATTACATACACAAGAAACTCTTGTGAAGTATATAGGAGGTTTACCTGCACATTTTCGTAACACTGTATCTATGTTTGGACCTACTAATCTTGATGAGGTTTTTGTTCAAGCAACATACACTGAAGCAGGAAAAACGTGAATTGGTGTATCAGGGGAATCGTCTTCAAGGAGAGAAGACAAAAGGAAGGGGAATGGAAAGAAAGAAAATTCATCAACAAGGAAGGAATAGAAGCTCTCTTGCAAGCATTGCAAGAAAGAATGGAACGATGATGACCATTGCTAGCAATTGCACCCATAGAAGAGACCAAAGTGGTTCAAAGAAAGGAAAGGGAGGAAAAAAGTTGCAACAACAACATGGCTAACAGACTTGGGATATGATTCAGGTGATGAGACTAAAATCACAACATCTAGTTTGACAGGTTAAATTGGTGATGGATATGATTCTAGAAGTAAATTGTTTCACATAAGGGTGATAATGAAACATACTAAGATCGACACATTGATAGATAGTGGATATCAATCTAACTTGATTTCAGAGGAAGTGGTTAAACTATTGGGATTGACAACTAAGCTACATCGTAAACCTTACTCACTTAAATGGATAAGAAACAATCATAAATTGCACATAACAAAGCAATGCACTTTAAAGTTTGCAATTTCATCAAATTTTTTGGATGAGGTAACATGTGATGTGGTTCCACTCAATGAATGTGGAATAGTCTTAGACAACCCTTATTTGTATGATCGCAAAGCAATCTTCTACAGGGAACAAAATCAATATCACTTAACTAAAGAAGGGAATGAATATGTTGTACATACTCATCACTTAAAACAAATCAATCTCTTCAAACAATGGAACAATTAAGGAAGGCATCTTATGCAAACAACACACCTATAATTGTGCCAAGTAAAGCAATTGATATTAAGCATGAACATGATATGGTTGTAGAATGAAAATTCAATCATACTTTTCTTCAAGATAAGCTAATGTCATGCAAGAACATCAAACATGTTAGTTCATTTGCAATCATATTTCTGATTTTATCGTTGCTAATGTTTTCAACATGGATGGTAGTGGCTTCAGTGAGATGTGAACGAGTTCAAGTGGCGAACAATATGCTTTCAGTTGTCATGGTTGTTTTGCAATTGATCATGATGTGATAGGTGTAGATGATAGAGTTTAAAGACAAATGACAAGTGGGGTGTCCTATCCCGCACTTGATGATTGGTTAATACCCTTTTGGAGGACCAAAATGTCTTAGTGAGGAGGCATGATCCAAAATGGATCCAGGAAGGCCTAAAAATCAAAGTTCCCATAATCGGACAAAACCAACATCATTGTGTCGGGCTCATTGCATTGATGTTGGCCATATAATTTTATCTGAAAATGGACACTGTATGCAAAAGATACCGCATTCTCATCGATTTCCTAAACAGGAAAAAAGTCAATTGGTTAAAGTCAATAGGATGTACTTCTAGCGTTAATAGTACAACAAGTGATGCTAGCATGATGTCATGCTGACGTCAGCAGGGACACATGGAAGCATGAGGAGGTGACATGTGTCACTCGATTTTGGCATTTTCAGGTTGAGTTGGACCAGTACAAAAATGAAATGTGGCACTGTACGGACGTGACATGTGGCAGTTCGTACATGATGTAGCCCAATGCCAGGATGACACGTTGCAGTACGAACGATAGGTGGTTGTATGAATTCTTATGTGGCAGGGTGACTAGGCAGTATGGATGATGACATAGCAGCTGACTAGGTAGGCTTACTAGGTTGTTGATTGTGTGTTGACTGTACCATACGGGCGAACCACAGGGTGACACGTGGCCCGATCAGAGTGTGCCACATGTCACCCTGGATTTATCCAATGTTGGCTGCATAAAAAAAAACTTGTTACCTCCCAGGAATCGAACACCTGAATTATCCTCCAACCCAACGATTTTGCAACCTCCACTGGACCATCCAGACTACATGCGTTACTTGATATGCCATGTGGTGAATTTATATTTAAATTTGCAGTTGGCATTTTTTTAGGGCTAATCCCTGGTCGGAAGGGGCCAATGCAAGGCCACTTGGCACCCCACATGACCAGGGGCTAAGAACCATAGGTGGGAACGTGGAGGGTTAAGGCTATGGCCACATGGACCAGGACCAGAGGTTAGGGGGCCAACGCACCAGCACTGAGCCCAGGGCCATATGGAAACACCCCATATGCCTAGGATCTTGAAGAAAGGGGTTTGTGCCCATATATTATCTATTTTGGGGTTTTAAAACTTTATATTAAGATTTTATTGGGTTTTTATGCTGATTTTGGGAGATTTTGCCCATTTTTTAGGGGATTTAGAGATTGATTTGAGGCCAGATCTTGGGAGGAAGTTGGGATAGGATTACCAACTCAAATCCTATATAAATCAGAGGTTTTTGATATACCAGGGGGTTGATAATTGTAGAATGATGATCCGTTTGTGAATCTTGAAGCCATTTTTATGCAGGGAAGTCATTAAGGAAGCGAACTTTGGAGGCCAATTATGGGAGCTACGCTCAACCTTTTTCAGTGTCATCAGTTGTGTTGGATTCTTGAGGTCAAACAAAACACAACCATATTAGTTTATAATCCTTTTGATACATTTTTGATGTACTTTTTAAGCATTGAAGAGACATAATAAAGCCTCCCCCATTGAGACAAAGGCCCAGAGACATACACAATCTTGTCGAACTTCGTTAACAACCTTGTTGTTATGGTTTGATGTTCTTTGTGCTTATATTTTGATCTGCATTTATTTGTGATGGCTGCTATAATATATCATTAAGTTATTCTTCTTTCCTTAATTCCTAATTGGTAATTGAACACATGCTTAAAACTTAACCAAGTCTTTAAAGATCAATTTCGGATCATCCAACCTGTGGGATTCAAGCCCCATAGAAGCCCAAGCTAGGCTTATTCTTCCAAATCTGTCCACCAGCTAGGTCCTGCATATACAAATGGATACACCCTCCAAGTATCTCAAGTCAAATTCATCATGATGAGTAAATAAAATCAATAAAAGATTCATCTAAGCATGTACATCCAAACCACCTCATAAAAATAAGCCAATGCTCAAAGACCCTATGCAATTTTCCAAGTTTAGGTATGGGAGGATTGACAAAATGACCTATTGGGTGAATTGTACCTCAAGTTTAGGGGTTTTTTCTGAGGGGACCTCCTTCTAATTCATGTGGATGAGGTGTCATGGATTGGGGGGAGACTTTTTTTCATGGGGTTCATGACATACAAGGGGTTGTAGTGTCTCAGTTATGGGTTCCTTTGTAGACGATGTGTTGCACCTTCATTTTCATTGCAACTTTTTTCCAAACCCATTTATTTCCTTTTATTATTTTAAGATGCTTCCAGGTTGAATCCAAGGTGGGGCTTCTACCTAAGCATGAAAAATTGTGACCACCTTGACTCTAAATTGGTCACATCATGCTTCCCCAAGTTGAAAAAATGCGTGGGGATTCTACCTAAGCATTAAAATGGTATTTGGAATGTCACATAACTCATCATGGTTAGAGAGTTATAGCCATGTGAAGTTGGAGAACCCTCATGAGTCATCTAGAAGCCCCCAAAGGTCAAAGTAGTCAAAGTGTTTGCAAAGAAGAAATTATTTAAATAATAAAGTGAAATGATGAGTGTACTATAATTCAAAGAGGATACAAAAGAAATTATTTAAATAATAAAGTTAATGGAGAAATTACTAAGTGGACAAGTGGTTAGAAGTGGGTTAGCCCTAAAATAAGGAAAGTGGTTTAAGATGGTTAGAAGGTAATCTCTTGAGGAAGCTACATAAAAATATAAATAAGAGGCAAGGGTCTCTCATTTAATCACACTTGAGAATATTGAATATCTACAAGTGATTGAGGTAACCAAAGGATATATAAAGAGAATTTCATAGGGAAGGTGAAGTAAAGAAGGTCGAAATTCAAGGGAGGATAAATTCTTTTGATGATGTTTTCTAAGGTATGTTATTTACAGGTCATCTCACCATTTTCGCAATAATTTTTTTTCTAGAATGATTCAGATCGCGAAATATGGAGTCTGTTGAAGAAACATATCCATGTAGTTGTGATAAAAATTTCATCTTGTGGGTCATTTTTTTTTTGGAGTTACACTCCATGGAAAATATGGTTTGTGGCTAGTCCTGAAACTAGTCTAAAACATGTGTTTCGGGTAAAAATGTCATAACTTTTTCATAACAGATCCAAATTCAGTAAGACCAAATGTATTGGTCAGAGTACAATCTGTAGTATTTTGTGTACCATTTTTAGATCCATACAACAAATATTATGTGCAGGGCATTCTCTACAATTTCTCTCTCTAGAATAAGCCAAAATTCAACAAGGTATGTCATTTTTTCTATAACTCCTTTTCTGAGAGGTTCCAAGTAGTGAAACCTAGAGGAATTGCACAAAAGACACTGAAGAAAATTGTGTACTATTTTCAGATCTTTATTCATTACAGGTACATAGTTATGATTATTTCAAGTTAGGGTTGTTGACTAATCCAAAATTAGTCATGTGAGACTAAAGTAAAGTTTGATGAAAATGCTAGTCTCTTGTTGTTAAAGTTAAGGAAGGTTTGCAGGTATGTGATCATATACACTAGGTCTATTACAGAGTTACAAATCAAATTTGGATGATGAAATTGATGAGGGATTTTGGTTGAGGTACATGTTGGGTATATGGTTGAGACAAGTAGTTGATAAGTTGGCACATACATGAGGTGTATAGTTGATGATGTTGGTACATCTTGATCAGTCATAGTTTATGTGTATTTGATGCATTATTGGTACATATTTGGTGCATGTTTGATGCACTCGTTGATGGTATAGGTTGGTGCATGGTTCATGCACTTGTTTATGGTACAAGTTGATTACAGGTTGTTTGGTGTAGGTTGGTACAGGTTGTTTGGTGCAGGTTGATTGGTACAGGTTTACAACAGTATATCTTGCAACGATAGTGTGACAGTGGTTCCATCATTCTACTTGTATTTCAGGGCAGTTGGATGGGGTAAGGACAGATGGTTATGGCCACCTTCCAGTTGTAGCCAGAGAAAATAAGGGGTTGTAGCCTCCTTCTGGTTGTAGCTAGAGAATTGGGGAGTTGGAGCTTCCCTCAGGTTGTAGCCTGATAAACTAGGGGATTGGAGCCTCCTTCCAGCTGTAGTTGAAAAACAAAGGAATTTGGTGCTTCCAATGGATGTAATTCTTAAATACATATAAGAAAAAACATTATGTTGTTTTCTCCCACTTTTGGTTTCCACGTAAAAACATTGGTGTACTTTGATTGTGTATGTTTGCTCATTTGTTCATTTTTTATTTACTCTGTAACTATTGGATGATAATTCTACATTGATATAACACTTGTATTTTATGGTTAAAAATGATTAAATTGCTCTATTACTGATTCACCCCCCCTCTCAGTAATCCAACAATTGGTATCAGAGCAGGTTCCTTCAGAAATCAATTTAACCATTGAAAGGTAGATCATGGAGAGAAACAACATGTACACAAACGAAATACGATAGTTTGATGGACAAAAGTATGCATTATAAATCAGAAGGATGAAAACACATATACATGCACATGGATTTGAAATTTGGAAATCAATAGTAGATGGATACAAAGAACCAACAGTTCCACCAACAAGTGAAAAAATAATGAACTCAGTCAAAATAATTCCAAAGCCACAAATGCAGTTCTGAATAGTCTTGGTGAATCAATATATGCCAAAGTTGTACATTGTAAATCAACTAAAGAGATTTGGGACAAAATTCAAAATATTTATGAAGGAGATTCAAAAGTCAAAGAAGCAAAGCTTCAAACTTACAGAGGTCAATTATAACAACTAAAGATGAAGGAAGATGAGAATATTGCAACTTACTTCTTACGAGTCGATGAAACAGTGAATGCAATCATAGGACTGGGAGAATTGTTGAGTTCCATAGAAGTTATAAGAATATAAAAACAAGAAAAACAAGAAGCTACAAGCAGAACTAGTAAAAAAAGAAGACACTCGGGAACTAGAACAAGTGATCATGAAATTGAAGGTTCAAATAGAAGAAGATAAAATAATTGAAGAAGAACTCAAAGAACAGTTAGAAGAAAGAGACGGGATCATTGAAAATTTGGAAGTAGAGATTGTCACATTGAGAAAGGATCTTCAAAAGAAAAATATGCAAAACAACTCAAAAGTTCTGAATGACATTATCAACAGTGAAAATCCTTATCATGAAAAGTATGGAATTGGATACAATCAGATAGAAAATGGTTCAAGATCCAAAGAAACAGAACAAGAACTATACCCAAAAATCCAAGCATAAACAATCAAAGGGGATAGGAATATCTACAAGGAATATTACGGAGACACTCCTCCACCAAGAAGATTCATATTTCAGAATCAACGACTGACATAAACAAATAGGCCTCAGGAAGAAGAATGATTCATAAGAGTAAATCCTTTCAGAAGATATTCAACTCCTCGGTATCAAACTATATTTTTTTGTTTATGTTATGTATGCAATAATTTTGGACATAAAGTTGTAAATTGCAAAGCTAATAGTAGGAACATAAACAACTTTGAAATTCATACACAAAATGGTTATCCAAGAAGGCCTTGTGAAACATAGAGAAGAAGCTACAACAAGTTTGAATCATTGAGCACTGAAGTGGAATGTTACAAGTGAAACAACTTTGGACACATGGCCAAAGATTTTAGAATGACAACCCCTCCTAGAGAACCACAACAGAAAAAAAACAATCATAGACATGAACCTCAGAAGAGAACATGGATAAGAAATCAGAATCAATATAGCAATGAAGAATGCACACTCGCTCTACAAGCTAAGAAGAAGAAACATGGTTGGTATGTTGACATTGGTTGTTCAAAAAACTTGATAGGTGATAAAGACAGGTTCTTACATTAAGAAGGGAAAGAGATGGATCAGTCTCCTTTGGAAATGATGATTCAGATAAAATCATTGGAAAAGGCACAATCAGAATTGGAAACAAGAATACCAAGGAAGAACATTTTCTACTAGTAGAAGATATGAAACATAATCTTCTAAGTGTGAGTCAAATGTCTGACCAAGGTCATAAAATTACTTTCGATTCACAAAAGTGCGAGATAAGAAAAGAAGGTTCAATAAAATTGATTGCAACAACTGCAAAAACTTCAAACAACATATATCTATTAAGTGAAATTGGAAATGAAAAGTGTTGTCTAGAAAAGGAAGATGAAGGTTGGATATGGCACAAAAGAATGGGTCACATACACTTTGATAACCTTGTCAAAGTCAATAAAAAGGAAGTAGTTAGAGAAATTCCCCATATCATGAAACCAACCAACACTTTATGCAAGCATTGTCAACAAGGAAAGAAAACAAAGACCAAGTTCAAATCAAAGGATCATTCAACGATAAGACCACTGGAAATTGTGCATGTTGATCTAGTTGGACCAACTACAACAAAGGGTTTAAAAGTTGAGAAATAATTTATGTTATTAGTTGATGACTATACAAGAGTGACTGGAGTTTTCTTTTTCAGGAATAAGTTAGAAGCTTTTGAAAACTTCAAGGTCTACAAGGAAATGGTTGAAAATGAAATGGATTCAAAAATCAAATGTTTGAGATGTAATAATGGAGGATATTTCACTTCAAAGGAATTTATGGACTACTGCAGCAGGAATGGAATAAAAAGACAATTCTCCATTGCTAAGACACCTCAATAGAATGGAGTTGTTGGAAGAAAGAATAGGACGATACATGAAATGGCTCAAACAATGCTAATGGATTCCAAATTGATAGATATTTTTTGGACACATGCATTGCATACATCATTTAACATTCAAAACAAAGTAATGCTCAGAAACAACACTGCCAAAAATCCCTACGAGCTATGGAAAGGAATACCAACAAATGTGAAGCACTTCAGAGTATTTGGAAGCAAATGCTAAATCAAAAGAGAAGATAGAAGAATGAGAAAGTTTGACTCTCGTGTGGACAAAGGAGTACTTGTCGGTTACTCAAGTACAAGGAAAGAATACAAGTGTTACAATATGAGGTTGAACAAAGTTGCGGAAAACATCAATTTAACAATTGATGAAACAGGTGGACGAGAATTAAAGGAAGAAGAAAATGAATCAATGGAACAACTTTACGAAGAAGAAGCAAAAGATGAAGAAGAAGTAGAAGGGGAATATGAAGAGGATTAGATAGAATTACAAGAGAAAGTTCAACAAGTGCCTCCAAAGACACCTAGAAAATGAGTACAGAAGAATCATCCTTTAGATCAGATTATCGGAAACAAAGATACGAGAGTTGATACTAGAATAAGAATATCTTCACCAAAACAAATGCACCTAGCACTCTTATCTACGATTGAACCAAACAGTTTTGAGGAGGCCAGCAAGGATGAATTCTGGAATAAGGCCATGGATGAAGAATTGGATCAAATAGAGAAGAATGACACCTAGGAATTGGTTCCAAGACCAAAGAATAAGAATGTGATTGGCACAAAGTGGGTTTTCAGAAATAAATTGAATTAAAATAGACATGTTACAAGGAACAAATCTAGATTGGTATGTAAAGGATACACGCAAGTTGAAGGAATCGAATTTGAAGAGACATTTCCCCAGTTTCCAGAATTGAAGCAATCTGATTGATTTTATCTTATGCATGCTCCAGGAATATTAAATTGTATCAGATGGATGTGAAATCATCTTTTCTGAACGAGGAACATGAAAAATAAGTCTACATTGAACAACCAAAAGTATTTCAATTGTCAGAGAACGCAAATTATGTGTGTAAATTGAAGAAGGCCTTGTATGGTCTAAAATGGGCTCCTAGAGCATGGTACGCTAGACTGGATAAATATCTACAGTAGGTAGGGTTCAGAAAAGGAAGTGCAGAGAACAACCTCTACATCAAGGTAACTCAAGATAGTATTTTATTAATTGAATTTTTTGTTGATGATATTATTTTTGGAAGTACTGATGACAGGTTAAGCCATAAATTTGCAAAGGATATGCATAATGAATTTGAAATTTCATTACTTGGAGAACTATCCTTCTTTATGGGTCTTCATATATGTCAAAGTAACCAAATTTCTCAAACTAAGTATATCAGAGAAATGCTAAAGAAGTTTGAAATGGAAGATTGCAAACTGGTTACCAATCCTATGAAAACCAGTTGCAAGTTGGGAAAATATGATGATTCAAAGTCTACAGACCAGAGGCAATACAGGAAAATGATTGGTAGCTTACTATATGTGACAACATCCAGACCAGATGAATGCAGGAAGTTGGACAAGTGGCACGATTTCAAGCAACATCAAAGGAATAACATGTCTTAGCAATGAAAATGATTTTAAGATATCTCAAAGGAACAAAAGAGTTTGGATTATGGTATCCAAAAGGAAAGGATCTATCACTTATTGCCTACACAAATGCAGATTAGACAGATTGCATTGATGATCGATGAAGCACTAATGGAGCAACGTTCTACTTGGGTGAGTGTTTAGTATCTTGGCTAAGAAAGAAACAATCATCAATATCCTTATCTACAACCGAAGCAGAATATATTGCAACAATAGGATGTTGTACATAGGTTCTATGGATGAAACAAAATCTGACAAATATACAGGTTGAGTATGATGAGCCCATTTCAATATATTGTGATAATACAAGTTCCATCAATATCTCAAAGAACCCAGTGATTCACTCCAATACAAAGCACATTCCAATAAAGCATCACTTTCTACGGGAAGAGGTTGTTGAGAAGAACATCAGAGTTGAATATGTGGGCACAAAAGAACAAGTGGCAGATATCTTTATAAAATCACTTCCAAGAGAAGACTTTGAGTATCTTAACCAAAGACTCAAAGTAATTTCTAATCCAAAATGAATTATTTTGAATGCTTATCTTATATGACTTAGATTTACACGAGGAAGCACCATAAAGAGGAAAGTTCAAGTTGGAAGATCAATTTCAGGAAGAGTTCAGTCAGGGGGCGAGCCAAAACCTTCATTCGTGCTTGTGGAGGTGAATGAGGGATTTTTTAACGTCCCCTAGCAAGCACAAACTAATGAAGAGAAGTGAGGTTCCCTCAAGAGAGAGCATCATTCTTTGTTGTTCTTTTTTCTATGGGGTAACCAAAACGAGGTGGGCGTCGCATCTACTCGAATTCATGAGGGTTCTTGAGTGAAGAGGATATATGAGGGAAGGGATCTCAGTGATCCCATGATTAGGGTATCTTCCTATCAACAAAGGGGGTGAAGCATGGGAAAACAGGAGCAACTCTTGGATTAGAGGGATAGGGAGTGACCTTGAGTAGAAGACATGATTCAAAAAGTTGTGGGTTACTAAGCTGATACTTTCAGGAACAGGAGTTGAATGGACCTCAAATAAGAAGGGGTTGGCATATGAGCCACTTTCTTGAAGACTGTAGTGGAGTCTCTTGAGTTGCTCGATCAAAATGATGATAAAATATTATAAAGAGTGGGATAAGCCATGTCATGGGAGAGAAGCGGGATAATCACAGTGGAAATGGGAAAGGAAGTTTTGAATGGAGCAGGGAGAAAATTATTGCATGGAGAGAGTCGGGGACATGAGATATATATAGAGGAGAGATGGTGGGGAAGGGTCATAAGGAGGGAATGAACAATTTAATGGAGGGGATGGATTGAAGGACAAGTAGGAAGTGACGGTAAAATGAGGCCGACGAGGAGAAGGATATTGTGGATCAATCATACTAGAGAGGGTTATTGGAGAATGGGATGTTGGAACCAAGTGAGTACTTGTGGCATGTGTGAATGGACCATATGGGATAGTTTTCCCTTTCAGGAACTGAAGCATTAGGACACTTCCTTAACACTCGCGTGACTTGTACATGAGGAGAAGGACCTTGTACTTCTTGGCCAAGAAATGTTAATATAAAAATGTCCAATAGTCTTCAACCAAGATGTTTTTTCCATGATCCATGTTTTGGCCAAGAAATGTTAATATAGATTTTCCTTACCAATTCCAAGAAATGTTAAGACAAAACCCTAGTTACCAAGCAATTTTCATCACCAAAGAAAAGAGAAAGAACCTCCAAGAGTAGCGCACCACTTCACTTCATTAGACATGAGGAAACAATATCACAAGAGAGAGAGAGAGAGAGAGAGAGAGAGAGAGAGAGAGAATTTTCCAAGAGGGGCGCAAATTTTAGCCAAGTATCCTCTCACAAGAGGGAGAGTTATATCAAAATGAAATAGATTTGATCGCTATATATAAAACATGTTTGTCCACAAAAATTAGGGTAAAACACAAGATACGGGGTCAACAACCCTTATCTTTCCCCTTTACAAAAATAATATTATTTAATTCATACTTTGTACATAAAATAAACCCTAGAAACATGATGTCACCCTCTTTTTTGGAAACATTTGGCACTTTTGGTCAAGTCGTTGAGTTGGAGAAGGAAAGGCTAGGCCTCCAAAGGCCAATAGTCTTCAACCAAGATGTTTGTTCCATGATCCATGGGCCTCTTCCTTCATAACGTGCCAATATTCCATCATCACTACCAAACCCTAGCCCTCGGTGACGTCAAGCCCCCAAAAGGTGACATTTTTCCCCTTTCAAGCAATTCAATCGGCATGCAAGGGGTGGGAAAGATCCACCAAGGTGTCCTCTAGGAATCCAGAGGCATGTCATCGTCATCTAGAGTGTGGGCCCTTGGAATCCAATGATCCAAAATGGATCCAGGAAGGCCCTAAAAGAAAGTTCTCAAAATCAGATGAAACCAACGCCATTGCGTCGAGCTCGTCACGTTAATTTCGACCATATACGGTTTTCCAAAAATGGACACCATATGCAAAAGATATTGCATTCTGATCGATTTCCCAAACATGCAAAAAATTCAACTGGTCAAATTCAACAGGTCATACTGCTAATGTTAGCAATACGACAGGTGAAGTCAACATAATTTCATTTTGATGTCAGCAGGGACACGTGGTAGCACGATGAGGTGACATGTGTCACTCACTTTTTTCATTTTTGGGCTGAGTTGAACCAGTACGAAAATGACACATGGCACTATACGGATGTGAAACGTGGCATTCTGTACATGACATGGCCCAATGACAGGCCGACACATGGAAGTACAGATGACAGGTGGTTGTATAGATGTTGAGGTGGTAGGGTGAATAGGAAGTACAGTTGTTGACATGGAACCCGACTGGATTGTTGATTGTGTGTTGACTGTACTGTACGGGAGAACCACAAGGTGACAAGTGGCCCAATCAAAGGGCACCATGTGGCACCCTATATTTAGCTAATGTTGGTTGGGTCAAAATTTTTTTTTACCTCTCAGGAATTGAACACTTGACATATCATCTGTCCCTACGAATTTGCAACCTTCGCCGTACCATCGGGGCTATGTGTGTTATTTTGGTATGCCATGTGGTGAATTTATATTTAAAGTTGTAGTTGGCATGATTTTAGGGATAATCCCTGGTCAGAAGGGGGAAACGTGAGGCCACTTGGCACCCCACGCAACCAAGGGATAAGTACCAGGGGATAAGCACCATAGGTGGGCACATGGAGGGATAACACTATGGTCACATGGACCATGCGAACATGAACAAGACCAGAGGTTAGGGGGCCAACGCACCAACACTCAGCCCAAGGCCATATGGAAACACCCCATATGCCCAAGAGCTTAGAGAAAGGGGGTTGTGCCCATATATTTTCCATTTTTGGATTTTTTAACTTTATATTAAGATTTTATTGGCTTTTTATGCTGATTTTGGGAGATTTTGCCCATTGTGGGGGGATCTAGAGCCCGATTTGAGGCCAGATATTGGGAGGAAGTTGGGATAGGATAACCAACTCAAACCCTATATAAATTAGAGGTTTTTGACAGACCATGGGGTTGATAATTTCATAATGATGATGATTTTGTGAATATTGAACCCATTTTTATGCTGGGAAGCCATTAAGGAAGTGAACTTTGGAGGCCATTCTGGGAGCTATGCTCAACCTTTTTCAGTGCCATCGGTTGTGTTGGATTCTTAATTTTGAGAGGAACACAGTCATACCAGTTTCTAATCCTTTTGATACATTTCTTATGTACTTTTGAAGCATTGAAGAGAAATAATAAAGCCTCCCCCACTGAGACAAAGGCCCAGAGATGTAGTCAATCTTGCCTAACTCCGTTAACAACCTTTTTGTTATGGTTTGTTGTTCTTTGTGATTATATTCTGATATGAATTTATTTATGATGGATGTTATAATATCTCATTAAGTTCTTATATCCTTAATTCCTAATTGGTAATTGAACACATGCTTAAAAAATAACCAAGTCTTTAAAGATCAATTCTGGATCAAGTGGTATCAGAGCAGGTTGACAATTGGTTGTTGAGTTTGCATGATTACCAGGGAAAAGTTGATTCATGGTGAAGATGATCCTGTAGAAGGAGATCCAGGGATTGGATCGAGAAAGAGGACTTCTCAAAGTGATAATATGGCATCGAAAGAAAGAATGTCTCAGAATGAGATAGAGTTGCAAAATACTTTATTCGCCATGTCTGAGATGGTAAAGGTCTTATATGAGGATTAGTTGGAATGGAATAGGCCTTTCCAAGGGGAATCTTCCAAACAATACAAAATTGAAGAAGGAAAGGATCATCCTAAACCTCCTCCTTCACCTCCTTCATCTCCATCATCTTCTTCTGCTTCTTCAAGTACAAGTGAAACTTCTACCACAAGAAAACATTGCCAAAAACATAAACATGATATGTCTTTACTTAAACTTGATGTGAAATTTGAATTGCCCATGTATGATGGTGAAGTCAATGATGAGAGGCTTGATAACGAGATCAAACATATGTAAGTTTATTACAGTGTGCAACAAATCAAATATGAGGAAACCCAAATCAAATTGGGATCACTTCGTCTTGCAGGCACAACACTCATCTGGTGGAAGAGTAAGTTGCAAAATGGTATGCAACAAGTTGATAATGTATTTCCATCATGGAAAGATTTTTTTTTTTCACTTAGAAAGAAATTTTTTCCTTTGGGTTATAAGGAGAAGGATTTAATTGAAAGGCAAAGTCTTAAACTAAGAAACGGGAAAACGGTGCAAGAATACCCAGATGAATTTCGTAAGATGGAATTAATTTTAAATATTCCATTACATACACAATAAACTCTTGTGAAGTATATAGGAGGTTTACCTGCACATCTTCGTAACAATGTATCTATGTTTGGACCTACTAATCTTGATGAGGTTTCTGTTCAAGCAACATACATTGAAGCAGGGAAAACGTGAGTTGGTGTATCAGGGGAATCGTCTTCAAGGAGAGAAGACAAAAGGAAGGGGAATGGAAAGAAAGAAAATTCATCAACAAGGAAGGAAGAGAAGCTCTCTTGCAAGCATTGAAAGAAAGAATGAAACGATGATGATCATTGCTAGCAATTGCACCCATAGAAGAGACCAAAGTGGTTCAAAGAAAGGAAAGGGAGGAAAAAAGTTGCAACAACAACATGGCTAACAGACTTGGGATATGATTAAGGTGATGAGACTAAAATCACAATATCTGGTTTGACAGGTTAAATTGGTGATGGATATGATTCTAGAAGTAAATTGTTTCACATAAGGGTGATAATGAAACATACTAAGATCGACACATTGATAGATAGTGGATCTCAATATAACTTGATTTCAGAGGAAGTGGTTAAACAATTGGGATTGACAACTAAGATACATCATAAACCTTACTCACTTAAATGGATAAGAAACAATCATAAATTGTGCATAGCAAAGTAATGCACTTTAAAGTTTGCAATTTCATCAAATTTTTTGGATGAGGTAACATGTGATGTGGTTCCACTCAATGAATGTGGAATGGTCTTAGGAAGCCCTTATTTGTATGATCGCAAAGAAATCTTCTACAGGGAACACAATCAATATCACTTAACTAAAGAAGGCATTGAATATGTTGTACATGCTCATCACTTAAAACAAATCAATCTCTTCAAACAATGGAACAATTAAGGAAGGCATCTTATGCAAACAACACACCTATAATTGTGCCAAGTAAAGCAATTGATCTTAAGCATGAACATGATATGGTTGTAGAATGCAAGTTCAATCATACTTTTCTTCAAGATAAGCTAATGTCGTGCAAGAACATCAAACATGTTAGTTCATTTGTAGTCATATTTCTGATGTTATCGTTGCTAATGTTTTCAACAAGGATGGTAGTGGCGTCAGTGAGATGTGAACGAGTTCAAGTGGCTAACAATATGATTTCATTTGTCATGGTTGTTTTGCAATTGATTATGATGTGATAGGTGCAGATGATAGAGTTTAAAGAAAAAGGACAAGTGGGGTGTCCTACCCCGCACTTGATGATTGGTTAATACCCTTTTGGAGGAACAAAAGGTCTTAGTGAGGAGGCATGATCCAAAATGGATCCAGGAAGGCCTAAAAATCAAAGTTCCCATAATTGGACGAAACCAGCGTGATTGTGTTGGGCTCATCGCATTGATGTTGGCCATATAATTTTATCCGAAAATGGACACCATATGCGAAAGATACCGCCTTCTCATCGATTTCCTAAACAGGCAAAAAAGTCAACTGGTCAAAGTCAATAGGACGTACTTCTGATGTCAATAATACAACAAGTGACGACATCATGATGTCATGCTGACATCAGCAGGGACACATGGAAGCACGAGGAGGTGATATGTGTCACTCAGTTTTGGCATTTTCAGGTTGAGTTGGACTAGTACAAAAATGAAACGTGGCACTATACGGACGTGACATGTGGTAGTACATACGTGACATAACCCAATGAAATGATGATACATTGCAGTATGGATGATAGGTGGTTGTACGAATTCTTATGTGGCAGGGTGACTGGGCAGTATAGATGATGACATAGCAACTGACTAGGTAGGCTTACTAGGTTGTTGACTGTGTGTTGACTGTACCGTACGGGAAAACCACAGGGTGACACGTGGCCCGATCAGAGGGCACCACATGTCACCCTGGATTTATCCAATGTTGGCTACATAAAAAAAAACTTTTTACCTCCCGAGAATCGAACACTCGACCTATCCTCTAACCCAACGATTTTGCAACATCCGTCGGACCATCCGGACTACGTGCGATACTCGATATGCCATGTGGCGAATTTATATTTAAAGTTGTAGTTGGCATTTTTTTAGGGCTAAGCCCCAGTTGGAAGGGGATAATGCAAGGCCACTTGGTGCCCCACATGACCAGGGGCTAAGCACCATAGGCGGGCACGTGGAGGTTTAAGGCTATAGCCACATGGACCAGGACCAGAGGTTAGGGGGCCAGCGCACCAGCACTGAGCCCAGGGCCATATCGAAACACCCCATATGCCTAGGAGCCTGAAGAAAGGGGGTTGTGCCCAAATATTTTCCATTTTTGGGTTTTTAAACTTTATATTAAGATTTTATTGGGTTTTTATGTTGATTTTGGGAGATTTTGCCCATTTTTGGGGGATTTAGAGCCCTGAGGCCAGATCTTGGGAGGAAGTTGGGATAGGATCACCAACTCAGGTCCTATATAAATCAGAGGTTTTTGCTAGACCAGGGGGTTGAGAATTGTAGAATGATGATCCATTTGTGAATCTTGAAGCCATTTTTGTGCAGGGAAGTCATTAAGGAAGTGAACTTTGGAGGCCAATTACGGGAGCTACGCTCAACCGTTGTCAGTGTCATCAGTTGTCTTGGATTCTTGAGGTCAAACAAAACAAAACCAAATTAGTTTATAATCCTTTTGATACATTTTTTATGTACTTTTTAATCATTGAAGAGACATAATAAAGCCTGCCCCATTGAGACAAAGGCCCAGAGATATACACAATCTTGTCGAAC
This sequence comes from Picea engelmannii, assembly GCA_009831015.1. Classification (NCBI taxonomy): domain Eukaryota; kingdom Viridiplantae; phylum Streptophyta; class Pinopsida; order Pinales; family Pinaceae; genus Picea; species Picea engelmannii. Next base: position 538,692 of record ML781565.1, read on the forward strand.
TTCGTTAACAACCTTGTTTTAATGGTTTGATGTTCTTTGTTCTTATATTTTGATCTGCATTTATTTGTGATGGTTGCTATAATATCTCATTAAGTTATTCTTCTTTCCTTAATTCCTAATTGGTAATTGAACACATGCTTAAAACTTAACCAAGTCTTTAAAGATCAATTTTGGATCATCCAACCTGTGGGATTCAAGCCCCATAGAAGCCCAAGCTAGGCTTATTCTTCCAAATCTGTCCACCAGCTATGTCCTGCATATACAAATGGATACGCCCTCCAAGTATCTCAAGTCAAATTCATCATGATGAGTAAATAAAATCAATAAAAGATTCATCTAAGCATGTACATCCAAACCACCTCATAAAAATAAGCCAATGCTCAAAGACCCTATGCAATTTTCCAAGTTTAGGTATGGGAGGATTAATAAAACGACCTATTGGGTGAATTGTACCTCACATTTATGGGTGTTTTCTGAGGGGACCTCCTTCTAATTCATGTGGATGAGGTGTAATAGATTGGGGGGGGGGACTTTTTTTCATGGGGTTCATGACATACAAGGGGTTGTAGTGTCTCATTTATGGGTGCCTTTGTAGACAGTGTGTTGCACCTTCATTTTCAATGCAACTTTTTTCCAAACCCATTTATTTCCTTTTATTATTTTAAGATGCTTCCAGGTTGAAGCCAAGGTGGGGCTTCTACCTAAGCATGAAAAATTGTGACCAGCATGACTCTAACTTGGTCACATCTTGCTTCCCCAAGTTGAAAACATGTGTGGGGATTCTACCTAAGCATTAAAAACAATGCCCACACATACTCCACCTTGGTTGGCATTATGTTATTAGTTATTTTTTTTACGAGTCCCACATCTAGTTTCTTATGAGAGACATTTCATTGTCCTTTGGATCCTTGGGTGAGCATCTAGAAGGTTCATTATTGGCTTTTATCTTTTCCCAACTACAAGCCTCTGGAGCTTCAACCCCTTCTTCCCGTGAAATGAGGGACAATCCCCTCTTGTTTAGTACACCCAAAAATCCTAAAAGGTAACGATATAAGAGGATGAAGTGTGGAAAGTGACAAGTATGGTTGGGAATGGTATGTTGACTCATCAAGAGGACCTCCCATTAGAAAACCTATCCCCAAGGGTGACCCACTTACTAGGTCACAATGTCACCCACTAAAGTGAAACAGGGAAAAGAGCATAATGTCTAAGAAAACGTTACATCATCAAAATTAGAAATAGATGAAACAAACTCAAATGCCTCAAATATTGAAATGATACTCACCATAATACATGGCTTGTACCTAATGGAGCAAGATCCATTTTCTTCCAAAAACTCAATTGATGTGGTGGATACCTTTGTGATGAACCTAGAGCTATGGTGGTGAGGTGGGTCTTTGTTACACATTATTTTCGTCACCCTTATGACCGTTAATGGTGTAAACTATTTGTTTCCTTCAGAGGGGTCAATGGCCTAAATTCCTAAAGAATGAAGGGAGAATAACTTTTACCGAGAGAAGAAGTTGTATTTTCCTTTGTAAGAACCCTATTAAAGAGGATTTCTGCAGGCTGCACTATATCCAGGGTGAGGAAATTCCTGGTTTCCGCAGGCTGCGCTATAGCCAGGGTGAGGAAATTCCTGGTTTTCATAGGCTACACTATATCCAGGGTGAGGAAATTCCTGGTTTTCATAGGTTGCACTATAGCCAGGGTGAGGAAATTCCTGGTTTCCGCAGGCTGCACTATAGCCAAGGTAAGGAAATTCCTAGTTTCTGCAGGCTGCACTATAGCTAGGGTGCAAAAATTCCTGTACATGGGAAAAATGAGCGTCTTCTCAATGCTTCTAGAAGGAGAAGCTTCTATGGTGAGGTGGCCTCCAAACGGTTTGGATATTACTCACTTTCATGATTTAGTGGGATCATCCTAACCTCCTCACCTTATCCTCTTCAGCTTATAAAAGGAGAGGAGCTCTCATGGAGAAAGTTAGTTGGATTGATCTTGGGAAATTTATGTTGGCTTTGAGCTTTGCTTTGTCAAGATAGATTGTGAGTAGCTATCAGATACACAATCTCAAAATCCATTGGAGAAAGAAGTGCGTGGGAAGAAAGGAACTGTTGGAAGGAACCTGACGACATCAAGGAATCTAGTTGTATCTTTCTTCCACATTATATAATACAAAGGCATGTTTTCTTTCCCATAAAATCATTAGCATTTTATTACATGACTCCTTTATCACATGTTTAAGTTTTCATTGAATCTACTATTGTTGCTTTCACTTTGGTTGGTTTGTGTCATTGCAGATTTGATCTCACAAGAGCACTGAAGCGAATCAGGGACAACAAAGATATAAGGAGGCGATCTCAAAGGTAATCAATCAATTCTTTCTTTGGTAATAAGATCAATGATTGTAACTTAGGGAAAGTGCCATGTCCTGTCCTGTTTTGTTCTAGATCCAGGTGGATCTAGGGAGATTAGTTTATGTCCGCATTTACCGATTTATCCAATAACAAAATTGGTAACTTCACTTGGGAATGAATTGTTTTCCTAGTTTGTATTTCTTTCTTGATTTGATTGCTTGGTTTCTGTTTTCTGAGTCACTGGGAGATCCAACTTGACTCTCTGACTGTTAAAATTCAATGGAAAACCTTCTTAATTTTTATTTTTTTCCATTTTTGTTTGATTTTCGCACCCTGCTTTGAGGGACAATGCAGGGATTTAGTATTTCCGCACCCTACCTATTTAGACTAGTGTGCAAACTCCACACCCTACCCTTTCCTGGCCTGCGACGATCAAGGATTTCCGCACTGTGTTAATCTACAGCCTGCGGAAATTGTGAAAATTTTGATTTTTGATGCTTTTTTGCTTACTTAGACCTTGGATTTGGTTTTGGCCGGGTGAATTTTTGGGTTTGATTATGACATGTTTACAATCTTCTTGACATATTTGAAAATGATTTTAGCCATCTTTTCTTTGTTTTCTTTTGAAATATTTGGTCTCTTTCTTTGAGTGTCTTTCAGTTACAAAGCATCATTTTTTCTTTAGAATTGTTTGGTGAAAGAACTTCTTTTTCTTTTATTGAATAATTTGTGTCAAAAGAGAAAATTTGTTTGGGTTGATTTGTTTTATATATATATTCTATTGCTTTTATCTATCTTTAAAACAAAATTTTAATTTCTTGCTTTATCTTATTTTGGGGACATCCTTGCATTTGAAGTATTGAAATTGCATGATTCTTGGCATTTTTTTTGGTCTTAAATTCTAAAAATGTTTCCCCCTCATGGTCGGGGGGGCATGAATCGTGTATTGGTGTACAATCCATTTGTCTCATTTCTTGAAGATATTGATAGTGACGAGTTTAGTAAAATTTTGAGACATTGTACATTTGGGAATGATAAATTTTTTCTCCTTCTCATAGCATAGCTTTCATCGAAATGAAAAGATTGCATCTTCATCTCTTTGCATAAATTTTGAGTTGGTCAAAACACCATATTGTCCATGCCATTTTTCCTTTTGAGTAACAACAACCATAAAATAAAGAACTTATAAAAATTGATTAGACATTTTTATATTTTTGGTAGCAAACCTACATTAGATTAGTTGTAGCGCTTTGGAATAGGTGTGAAAGATAACTTTCGAAAGCTACAAACAAACATAGAATCTTGAGTTAGGGAGGGCTAAATCCACTTGCAAAATTTTGTCCTGGGAAGCCCTTCTAACGCAAGGGTCAATCACGAGGTCACATTGAGACTGGCAGAGTTACTCATCCTGCTTTGTTGGTCTTTGTGTAGAGTTTGCGCGTATTATGGGGGTCGCTTGAAAGGTATACCCACAATGATGAGTGGAAGCTTTTTGAGTTGATTTCAGGATAGATACCCTGCCTTTGTGCATGGATCAGACTGTCGATTGTTTCCCCAGACATCACTATAGTAATTAGTAACCTTAGTGGCCTATCTCTTTAGGGTCTTTACTCAAGGTGACTGTGGAGGGGCAAGTCTTCACGGTACTTGGAATCGACATTGGCCAAACTCACTCGGAATCCTTGGAGGGTATACCCATGATTATGTGTGAGAGTTTGCACCAATGCATAATTCCGTTAAGCAGGTCGTCAATGTAACTTTTCCACCCACTCTATCTCAACCCCTCCTTACATTGTTCCCGCGATGTTGGATTTCATCACCAACTAGTGTGCTCATTGTGAGAAGGTTTTGTTTGCTTGCTTGCTTACTAGATTTTTAGCGTGTGTTGTTTGTTCTCCCTAGCAAACTCTAGGTTGGATTTTTATTCAATGGCATCAGTTCCTGGAACGACCAATGAAGGAACCCCTTTTCTAGGGGAACCTTTTGTTTTTCCTGCTTACGGAAACATTGGTCCTCCTCACATTGCTACTTTGAGCCTTCCAGGTCTCACAATTGGATTACTGGTATGGTTGTTTTCCACTTAGGTAATTCCGAATGCAGTAAGTGCTTCAGTCATAAGAACTTCCCCCCAAGAACATCAACCTCATGTTGATCCTTCAACGTCTTCACCGATAAGATCTTCTTCACCTTCTTCACTTGCAAGGTCTTATTCCATTTCATCTTCTTCTCCGAGTAAAAGCTCTGAAGCTAGTAACTTGGTGGATAAGAAGAAGAAGAAACTAAAGAATAAGAATAAGAAAAATAAACAAGGGTCCAAACTTCCAACCATTGCCGAACATATTGGAAAGAAACCAATTACTGTTAATTGTGTTGGGAGTGTTGATGATGTCGAGATCATCCAAACAACCCGTAAACCCAATTACCCTTGCAGGCTTTGTAAGGGTATTCATATTCTTAAGGAGTGTCCTAGTCTATCCAAGGTTATAGAAGTATGGTCTACACACCCTCTCCAACCCATGTCGTCGTCCTCTGAACAACATGTTGATGACCTCCCATCAACTAGTCAAGATACAGTTGGGAAGAAGAAAAGTAGAGTCAAGTTCTCGTGTATGTTATGCAAAGGGAGTAATCTAACTCACCTTTGCCCTCATATGGATGAAGCCTCGAAATTACTAGAAGACATGATTGTTCCCCAGCCTCAACTTCCAGTTGCTTATCACAAGCTTTCTCTCAACCTCCCTGTAGTTGATGAAATGATCAATATGGCCCCTTCGTCGATCAATTCGGTTGATCATGTCATCAATATGATCACATCCTTAGTTGAACCAGTTGACAAAGTGGTTGATTTGATCCCATCCTCGGTCAATCCCACTCTCCTGCCAGAGAGTGAAACCCAAGTGGTCGATCCATTTCCACCCATTGACCCCATTCTCCACTTGGAGAATGCAACCCAAGTGGTCGATCTGATGTCATTATCAACCGATCCTACTCTCCCACTCAATATTAAACCTAATACTGCCCACGTTTTTCTTGTTGATACATAATCTACCATGATGAGGGGCATTCCTCCTTCTCCCGTGGAACCTCCTCCAAGTGATGAGACCATCCTTTTTAATTGGGGTGTGCTAACTGGACCTCGTCTTCCCTCTCACATTCTTTTCCAAATTACAATACAGGTTTTTGGTCAGGACGTTCCTCAGACATTGATAGATGAAGGTGCGTCTATTAGTATTTTTTCCTCTCTTGCCTGGCAAGCTTTGGGTTGTCCTCAGCTTGTGCCAATTATGCAGAATCTGTTAGATTTTAATAGAAGAACCAGTCAATCTTTAGGGACCCTTCCTCATTTTCCTGTAACTTTGGGAGGGAAAACTGTCTTTATTGATGTCATAGTAGTCCAAGATCCCTTGGATTTTTCTTTACTCCTTGGGCGAGATTATGTCTATGCCATGAAAGCTATCATGTCCACTCTTTTTCGTGTGATATCTTTCCCACATGATGGAAGAACTGTGACCATTGATCAACTTTCATTTTTTTGTCTTGACTTGACCTCAATGACCTCCCTACACGATTCTTATATGCAGACGATATTGTCCCTGCTACAGTTCAATTATGTGGTGTTGTCTCCCATGACTTCGGCTTCTGATGAATTAGATCTGGTACTTGACATGGTGATTTATTCAATAGGGATTTTAGAGCATGATCTCCTTACCCCTATCGCGACCCTCGACATGTGTTCCTTCCAGAGTGTGTTTCTTCCATCAAGTGAAGATCTCTTGGAATCCATGACCGATTTTTGTCCTTTGACATGGTGTCCTTCTGGAGCATTGTCCTCTTTTAAGTCGTGATCACAAAGAGAGTTTGTGAGCATGATTTTATTATTTCAATCTCATTAAAAAATGAAACCAATGTTGAGCATGGTTTTCTAATTTCAATCTCGTTAAAAAATGAAACCAACTATGAGGATAGTTTTCGCGTCTCTATAGCAACCCCGTTAAAAAATGAAACAGAGCTTACGAGCATAGTTCTTGTTTCTATGTCAAGCTCGTTAAAAAATGAAATGGAGGTCCGAGAATTTAACCTGGATTCTCGAGCATAGTTCTTGTTCCTGTGTTAAGGTCATTAAAAAATGAAATAGTTTTCCCCCTCTCTGTTTGAGTCAATACCTTCGTCTAGTATTTGAATCTTCCTTTCATTCACATTTGTAGTTGAACAAAATGAAGCTTGGGGGGGCAATGATTTCAGCCTTTGGACTTCATGCTGAAGTTAAAACGCCAACTTATTAAGCTGGGGGCTAAGTACCAACCATGAGAATCTGTGAACCATGCATTGGGAAGTCACAAGCATAGTTTCCTATGGTTCGAACTTGTGTAAAAATGAAACCAGGTCCAAGCATAGTTTTTGGCTAGTTTTAAGCTTGTGTAAAAATGAAATCTATCCCAAGCATAATTTTGTTTTGTTTTAAATCTTGCGTAAAAATGAAAACAATCCCGAGCTTAGTCTTTTCTCTTTCTCATGCTCATAAATACATGAGAATAAGTTACCGAGCTTAGTATTTGTTCTTTCTCATGCTCGTAAATACGTGAGAATGTAACTGAGTATACTTTTATCAATTTTTCGGACTTGTAAAGGTTATACAAAAAAGTTACCCCCTGGAGTTCCCTTTAAGCTCTTTTCAGACTCTCTAAACATGAAAATATTACTGAGCGATATTGTTCTTTTCATGCTCGTTCAAGTATTAGAAAGTGCGTATGTTGAGCGATAGTTTATATCTTTTTTGGTCTCATCAGACTACTTTATGAAAAAGGAACTGAGAGAGTTCTCTTTAAGTGTTTTTCAGACTCTCTAAATATAAAAAACCCATGAGTTTTCTTTCTTTGGACTCGTAAAACAAACATCGAAAGGCCCATATGGGATTGAACCACTCCTTCTTAGGGTTTTTTAAACATACTCTGAAGGACTCATCCAAAGGATGAGATTACATTACAAGCATATGTTATCCTCCTCAAACTTGTGTAAAAATAAAGAGGTACTCGCCAACAATGGTGGGGGAAAAATTGGGAAAGAAATGTATCTAAACCTGTATTCTATGGAAGAGTCGCTTTTGAACATGACACCCTTTCACTTGCTTTGTGTCTAGGTTGGAAAATTTGCTTGTCTCTTGATCATACCCCTTTCTAAGATTAAAAATTGGTCTGTGATCCCTATTGTTGAGTCAGTATTTTCCAAGACAGTTGTTGTGTCATCAATATGTTCAAAAAGAAGTTCAACCCGAAAATCCTTCTATTGCGTCGACCATTTATTCATTCCTTAAGCATTCTATTGCGTCAGTCATCCATGAGTTAGTCCCGAATCACTTGTTACTCTAATATACTTCAAATCTTGTTACTCGTTTCATGTCATTGATGGGGGATACATTAAGGCCCTCCTGTGAAGATTCTTTTCCTGTCAACTTCAATTCATTATCCAGGAATTAGACTTAGAAACTAATTGGTACCTTGGAACTTGCATGCTTCAATGGCAAGTTTCTTCGCTTTCGACTGTGGGTTTTCATTATCGACCCTTGATCAAGAGATTTTGTCGAGTGTTCGACTTCAGCTCATTGATTCACATTCATTGGATTGTACTAGTGTACCTTGGGAGGCATTGACATTAATGGTGATTTCCCTCTCACTTTTTAATGGTATTCATTAATGATCGGTAATCAAGTGGTTTCTACCATGTTTGACTTTAGCACATGTGTTCATATGGTTAGATTCGTACTATAGAGTGGTGGATATGAAGACCCTGGATCTTTTCTCATAGATTCAGGTTGCGTTGGAGTATATTCATTTTGTATTGTTGCATAGATCCACATTGTATGTCTCGTGGTTATGTTCAAATTTGAGTCTTTAACACATAGATCCACAATGTATTTTTGGTGGCTATGTTCATATTTGAGTCATAATGGCATGGATCCATAGTGTACGTTTGGTGGCCATGACCTGTCTTACTTGACATGGATCTTTGCATCTCGACATTTATGCTTTGATTCATTTGTAATATGAGTATGGGAATGCCTACCTCAGTGATGATATATTATTGTACTGTATTTCCTTGTTTGTTGGCAGATTTCCGACGGACGTGTTCCTTGTTCCCTACACACACTTGACGAAGTATTTCAGCTATCACTCTGTTCTAACTTCATACTTTGGGGGGCTCTTTGTTACACATTATTTTCATCACCCTTATGACTATTAATGGTGTAAACCTATTTGTTGCCTTCAGAGGGGTCAATGGCCTGAATTCCTGAAGAATGAAAGGAGAAGAACTTTTACTGAGAGAATAAGTTGTATTTTCCTTTCTAAAAACCCTATTAAAGAGGATTTCCACAGGCTGCACTATAGACATGGTGAGGAAATTCTTGGTTTCCGCAGGCTGCATTATAGCCAGGGTGAGGAAATTCCTAGTTTCCATAGGCTGCACTATAGACAGGGTGAGGAAATTCCTGGTTTCCGCAGGCTGCACTATATCCAGAGTGAGGAAATTCCTGGTATCCACAGGCTACACTATAGCTAGGGTGAGGAAATTCTTGGTTTCCGCAGGATGCACTATAGCTAGGGTGCGGAAATTCCTATACATGGGAAAAACGAGCATCTTCTCAATGCTTCTAGAAGGAGAAGCTTCTATGGCAAGGTGGCCTCCGAATGGTTTGGATCTTACTATCTTTCATGATTTAGTGGGATCATCCTAACCTCCTCACCTTATCCTCTTCAACTTATAAAAGGAGAGGATCTCTCATGGAGAAAGTTAGTTGGATTGAGCTTGGGAAATTTATGTTGGATTTGATATTTACTTTGTCAAGATATATTGTGAGTAGCTATCATATACAAAGTATCATAATCCATTGGAGAAATAAGTGTGTGGGAAGCAAGGAACTGTTGGAAGGAACCTGACGACATCAAGGAATCTAGTTGTATCTTTCTTTCACATTATATAATACAGTGGCATGTTTTCTTTCCCATAAAATCATTATCATTTTATTACATGACTCCTTGATCACATGTTTAAGTTTTCATTGAATCTACTATTGTTTCTTTCACTTTGGTTGGTTTGTGTCATTGCAGATTTGATCTCACAAGAGAACCGAAGCAAAGAAGGGACAAAAAATATATAAGGAGGCGATATCAAAGGTAAGTAATCAATTCCTTCTTTGGTAATAAGATCAATGATTGTAACTTAGGGAAATCACCATGTCATGTCCTATTTTGTTCTAGATCCAGGTGGATCTAGGGAGATTAGTTTATGTCTGCATTTACCAATTTATCCAATAACAGTCTCTACCTATGAAAGTGAACATTTTCGGTCAAGTTGTCTCTTGATACTCCATGTCGATAACCTGAGGGCCTATAGACATCATCTATTTAGTTATCCCTAGTAGTTGTGGATAACAATTGGCTCCTACTTGGAGACATGTACTCGTCGTAGAGTGCATGAGAACTGCAGTATCTCCTGGTGGACCTGTTCCTACACTGAAACATAACATTGTAAAATCTAGTGTGGTTTTTTCACCCTTCATCCATATACATCAAAACCAAAAATGAAAACTAATCTAGAAAATAAAATTTTAGCATTTTTTTATAAATCTACACTAAAAATGAAATCAATATGCAAGTAGAGAAAAATGAGATATGAAATGCAACTAAACTATCATGAGAAATAAAAATGCAGATGTAGGAAATCAAAATGACCTACCTACTTACCTGGGGATTTGGGGCCCTGAAGATCAAGCGATAGGTGATGTTAGGTGAAGTCATACCATCAATGTAACCAGTTGATCATCTCATCAAAGTATCTCCCCCTGCGCTTAATTATGTGAAACAACAAAGATAATTCAAGAATGTAATGATCATCAGAATAAATAGATATATAATCATGAAATGAAATGAAACTCATGGAGATGGGTGGGAGGGAGGAAATCCTGCTGGAAAGAATATCTGTAATTCTAATCATCCAAGAAATCTTTCCTGAAGTGATAGCCACAAGCTCGATCAAGCCATCTCTAAAGAGGAATATCATATATAGATGACGATTCATCTTCATTCACGTACAAACATCCACTTCTTGTTGAATACTGAGAGGATATGAGATATTAGAAGAAGATTGCATGGCTTCCCAGAGAAGAAGATATGAGGTAAGGGATAACCTCATATCCAAAAAAAGAAATATGTTTCCTCTTCATCTGCGAGTCCTTGTAAAAATCCCAAAGATGAAAATGATTTCTCTTTGCAGCGTGAAATTTGGATTCCTCTGCAATGACCATGAACTGGTGTTCATCTAAAATTGAGGATGAAGTTGGATGAAATTCATCATAGAAAAACTATGCATCCCTGAAAGGATATTCAACACAACTCCCAAGGAATGATCGAAAATCACCCTAAAAACGTTGTGATAGGCCATCCTCAAATGGACAGAACAAATCTATGACCATGTCATCTTCAGGATGCCAAAAATAAAAATCATATACACATGAAGACTACTCTTTTGAAGATTAAAACTCAACCCATTTTGCTTGAGAGATATCATCAATGTCATAAATGGGGACTCTATCAAAAATGAAATGACCAAAATCCCATGTGTGTCTCCTAGTCTGTATGAAAGTATATATATTTTCATCAACCATATTCATAATACCATTAGTGTGACTAAAAATGGTGATCTCTTTGTCTTTGTGTGTAGGAAGGACATAGGATAGGGTGACTTCAACTAAATCTTCAATTGCTTCTTCAATTTCATGCACAGGAGGAAAGCAAGGTTGGAGAACCTCACCTTCATCAAGCAAGAGAAAATAAAACGATGTCTCAGTCTGTTGTGATTCATAAAAACACTTATTTCTCTTTATGGACATGCCCCTCCATCGCCTCTTCATCACAAGGGGCTTGATCCCTAATACAACGTGCTTTGTTAGACTTGTTTCAAAAGGATCTATTGCATCCAAGGGCTCCTCTAATACTTCTTCACTTCCAAAGTCATGGAATAAAACATCATCAAGATCTTCAAAAGGGTCATGACTCTTCATGTTCTCCACTTGATGTGTAGGTGAAGCAGAGTCCTAGATGTCCTAAAAAAGTGGACGGGCAAATATTAGCACTTCATCTTCATCAAATGTCTCTTCCGGATATTCAACATGAGAAACTTCATCAGGATATTCTTAGTAAATTTCTTCATATATTTGTCCTTCAAACACTTCTTCATCTATTGTCTCACCATTTGTTGGGCGTAGGCCTAATTTGAGAAGGAAGCATATTTTTGGAGAAAAGGTCTATTTTGGGGCACAAGCCTATTTTTAGAATTTTTGGAAAGACATATTTTTTGGAAAGGAATACCCAATGTTGGAGTGCGTGCAACAGGTGGAAAGAAAGAAACATGCAAAAAAGGAAAGAAAATCAATGTGGTGTATAGGAAAACAAGCCTAACCATGATAGGGTTAGGGTTTTTGACAAAGATTGTAATGGGTATAAGCCATAAAGTAGTATAAATAAGGACCTAGGAGGTCTGTGAAAGATATATATATATGTGTGTGTGTGTGTGTGTGCGTGTGTGCGTGTGTGTGTGTGGAAGTATATGTGAAAGAGATAGAGAGATATCATATCATAGCAGAGAGAGTTGATTATTATGAATTTTGTAAGCTAGAAATGAGAATAATCCCTATAGAAGAGTCGTGTAAGGTAGTATTTGAGTGTTGGATCACAGGATGAGGATCCTAGTGTGACCTAGTCCGCCTCACAGAGGGTTCTTACTCTCATCTTGATTGTATTATTGAATTAGATTTAATGCACAGAGAGAAATATTTTATAGCAGAATAAATAAAATAACAGAGAGATAAATCTTTGTGGACATAGCCCTAGGAGGGGGTGAACCATGGTAAACCTTTTGTTATGTGTGATTTTTAATGAATGTTTACTTTATGTTTATCATTAGCTTATGAATGAAATTTTAAACTAGAATTATCAGCATGCATGCCTAGGTTTAAAGATGAATAAATCAAGAAGTACTTGAATAATTAGCAATGATAATACATAAGGAAGAAAGAAAGCAATCATAGATCCCCACTCATTCCTAGACTGCAAGAACTTGAATATTGCAGTCACCCATCAAATCTATCTTGGGTGATACTATGTTGTGCACCTTGTGCGCACCGTTGCCTTCTGGTTTACCAGGAGGGCCAATACTATTTTTTAGGTTTTGTTGGAAACCTGTTGAGATCCGAACCTGGGTCAGCCCAAGAAGAAGAGAGAGAGAATAGCCAACAAATGGTTACGTTGTCAGCTGGAACTGCATAGGATTGAGTGGATGGGATCCATGGAAGAAATGTGCAGAGAATGGAAGTATATAATGGAATGTTCAGGCCATGGAATCCAACAAAGGCAGAGATTGAAAGATGGTTGAAAACAAAGGAACTTGAGTTTGTGCAGAAAGACAACAGAAACCCTAAGTTAACACCGTGCAAATATCTCTAAAAATACGTGTTTAGCGACTTACATGAGGTATTTTGATGTGATTTCCCACATTTTTTGCATCAGTGGGTATTGAGATTAAAGGAAAAACACCCTACAAACCAAATCAGACAGTTGTAGTGGAATCATGTGGAAATCCCGTAGTTACAATAAGTTAATAACAAATTTACACGCGCAGTAGATTTCTAGTTAGATAGTATTTTTGCAAGGTTTATCACCAAATTTGCAGTAGATACCGTGAATTCCTACACCACATAAGATAAATGTTTTCTAAAGGGACCCAGAGGTAGGTACATCATATTGTTGTATACTTCAATCAATATTTTATTGTATGACAACAATGTGATTACCATGGAATTAGACAGCTAAACTTACATGCGTGCATGGGGAAAGGGGGGAAGCATTGAAAGGAGGTTGAGATATGGAAAAAGGAGATGGATAAAGGAAATAATAAGGATTCCATGGACCCAATCATGATGGAAGAAGACCAGATAAAGAAGATAATGGTAGATCTTGGAAAGACGCACAACGAAATACCATACCAATATAAAATGAATAAAAATAAGAGAGTCATAGTTGATAGAGAGGGATTGGAAAGCGATGAAGAAGAGATAGAGGATCTTCAAGATGTGGAGGAGATTGAGGAAATATTGCACACAACATATGAAAGGAAAATACGAGGTCCATGGTCAAGGACAAAAGGCAGAACTCCAATCTAGATCACTGTCAATGTGGAACCTACAACCCCATGTGCGACTAATACACCAGAAAGAACACCAACGTTTAGACAACCAAATTTTAGTGGAAGAAAAAAAATAGGACACGCATCCAATCAAGAAGCATAAAGTGGGGGATCTAGTTCAGGAAGTCACAATCAATTATCTACCCCACATGGAGGCAGTAGTTCAACGCAGTTCAAAATGGCAGGACATGATCCCACACTCATATTACTAAAATTTCAGGGAGAGGCATCGGAGAACCCTAAAAATCAGTTATTCATCTATGAGAAGATCTGGGAAGCAAAGAATATCACATATGAGGATACAAAACTACCATAGTTATCAATCACACTAAGATATTGTGAACTGGACTGGTATATGAGCCTATATGTAAACAGTCCACGAGGAATACCAAATACTATTACAGACGTGAAAAAACTATTGGTAAATGAATTTCAGAAGCCCAACTCAAAATACCAATATATAAATGAAATGATTGAAATCAGGCAAAAACCAGGTGAGTCTGTTTGGGAGATTGATCAGAGTTTCAAACGACTAAAAGGCAAGTTGAAATATGCAATTACTGACATGCAACATAAGCATTTATTTGTGAACTCATTGTTACCAGACTTAAAATAACCTTTAAGATAGAAGAAGTTCCAAAATTAAGCAAAGGATCCGTAGGCATCCTTACAACTCGAAGAAAACCAGTATCAACAGAGAAATCCAGTGATAGAGGAACTGAAAGAGGATTTGAAGAATCTAGCATTTCAACTTAACCAGAATAAGGGAAAAGAAAAAAGAGAAGTTGTTTGGTGTTATCGTATGCAGGACAAAAGGACACCATAAGAACGAATGTCCAACTTTTGCAGAGTATATGGAAATAGATGTGCCAAACCCCTTTCCAACAGGAGGACCATGTTTCAATATTTGTAATACACATGGGAATGATCCATATCATTTTACAATCATGCATAAATATAAGACAATACCAAAAAGTTCATATTGCATTTTTTTCAAATCAGTGGGTCATGATGATAAGGATTGTAGAACAATGGATATGATGAGGGAAATAAATTTAGATACTTATAGGGTGCAAGCAAAAATGATGTCAGGACAAGCTTCCTCTCAGTTCAACCAAGTACAACCACCATACAATAATGCACAACAACAATACAACAATGTGCAACAACGATACAAGAATGCGCAGTCGCAGTATAATAATGTGAAACCACAATATAACCCCGCACAGTATAACCAGGTACCTTAGTAAAATTCACCACGTGGAGATCAAGGTCGATATAGAGGTGGAGGACGAGGCATATGAGTATTTGGATGAGGTAGAGGACCAGTAGTGTGCCACAATTTCCAACAGCCAATACATTATGCAAGGGATTTTCCACTCCCACCAGTGAAATGTATGTATTGTCATGCAGTAGACCATGACACAGAAGACTGCACAACACTCTTGGGGAAGATCCAGGAAAAAAGGAACCAGAACAACCAGAATGTCCAATGGATTTTTGCAAAAGCCAGGGATGCTAGGAGAAACATCAATATAGTCACTTGAGGAGGAGCCAAGACAGGAACTGATGCAATAACATGAGATTCAACTCAGTACCAATGGGTTAAGAAGAACACTAATCCACAAAAGTAGTTTGATGTGTAGAAGGAAAAGGAAATATTTAAGGAGGCTAGATATGAGTTTCTCAAATATAATGTTTCA
Source organism: Picea engelmannii (assembly GCA_009831015.1). NCBI lineage: Eukaryota > Viridiplantae > Streptophyta > Pinopsida > Pinales > Pinaceae > Picea > Picea engelmannii. Next base: position 553,987 of record ML781565.1, read on the forward strand.
TCTACATTAGTCATGCAACAAACTCAGAACCCACCAATATACGATATTTCATTCTCAATGGACCATACCAATAAAGAACAACCTCTAGAGCAAGTAAGTACCATAAAAAAATTTGAAATCCTATGTTAAGATATTGAATGACCCATCATTTGTTAATCTCTTACAAAATATGATAGAAAGATGTAACACAGAGGTAAAAGGGAAATTAGATCAGAAAACAGTCAATCATCTCCATACAAGAAGAAGGACAAGCAGAGAATTCAGACCGAATGCCAACTTTGGGGATTTCAATATGGGTGATTTTATACTGGACTTAGGCTCTGAAGTAAATGTGTTACCTAAGAAGATGTGGCAGTGTATGGGGGAACCTACCCTAGGATATTCTCCTGTCCAGTTGAAAATAGAAAATCAACACAGAGTGTTACCTATTGGAAGACTTAAAGGTGTGACAATAGATTTGGATGGAGTGTGCACTATGGTAGATTTTGAAGTAATAGAGATAGTGGATGGAACAACACCTTACCCATACTTGCTTGGATTAGATTGGGCATTTTATAACCAGGATATAATCAACCTAAAGAAAATAAAAATGACTTTTGAATCGGGAGAATATAGAGTCATTGCGCCATTGGATCCTTCAGGAGGAGAAAGTTTTGTAGAGGCCACTTGTTTGGATCTAGAAGAAATAAACCAGTTATACAAAATCACCACATGACCAGAGGATTATGTTAACCCAACTGCAGATGGGGTACTCAGCTGGAGAAGCATTACATCATGTTCTTTTGACCTAGAGACAGGTTTTGAGAATTGGGAATTGTGGTTACATGAAGTTTCCACAAGGAGTTGCACAAGAATAGATTGTGCAGTAAGATGGGTTGGTACATAAATAAGAGAACCTCCCAGTTTTCATGGGATAAATGAATTAGAGGAATTCTTGAAAAAATATGAAGAGGAAGTGTAATAAAATCATAGGCTCTTATCCCTAGATATTTCACTCAAGGAAAAACCTGAAATATGGTGGGGTGCACACAAGATTCATTGTTGATATGGGGAGTTGATATTTTTTTATGAACTGGAAGTGGAAATCATGACAGAGTATCAACAATAGAACATAAAGACAATCAAAGAGTTACTCTCATGCTATCATGTGGAAGAGGAAACACCGGATGAAGATGCTTCGTGCAATATTCATATTACAGATATTGAGGGAGAAAGAGAGGTGGAAGGTCCATCTATGGATTCAAAATTATTTGTTGCACCAATCAAAGTTAAGAAAGTCAACATTGGGATGAATGGCAATCCTAAAATGGAAAGTATTGGAGACTATTAAGATGAGAAACTAGTAGAAAGAATAATAGAGTTACTTCACAAATACAGTGACCTATTTCCAATGAACTTTAAAGAGATTAAAGGCATAGAAGGAGAGATAGGAGAGATGAAGATACCCCTCAAACCTAAGGCTAGACCTATCAGGAAAAGACCTTACAGACCGAATCCATTGTATAAGAAGAAAGTAAAAGAATAAATTGATCGAATGTTGGAAGTTCGTATTATAGAACTAGTAGAGGAATATGAATAGATCAGTCCTATGGTAGTCCAAGAAAATAAGTAAGGAGGGATAAGTATTTGTGTAGATCTGAAGAAACCTAATGATGCTTTCTTACATGACCCTTTCCCTACCTCTTTTACAAATGAGGTCTTAGGGAATGTGGGAGGCCAGGAATCATATCCATTCACAGATGAATTCTCAGGTTACCATCATATTAAAATATCTCTAGAGGACATGTATACGACTACTTTTTCTATAGAATGGGGATCCTACCAATATACAGTCATGCCATTTGCGTTGAAGAATGCACCAACCATTTTTTCAAGACTAGACATAGTTTCTTTTAAGGAATTCATACATCAGCCTCTAGAAGTATATATGGATGACTGGATTGTATATAGTCTGTTAAAATACCATGTAGAAGTGTTAAGACTAATGTTGGAAATATGTAGGCAATGTCAGATATCATTAAACATCAAGAAATGCATTGTTGGTACACCTTTTGGAATATTGTTGGGACATATAGTGTGTAAACAAGGTTTACTAGTGGACCCTGCTAAGATTGCAGTCATTGTAAATATTATAATGGGGCATACATGATATTATAGGAAATTTATAAAGGGGTGTGTGTATATTACTGCACCAATGGAAAATTATTTAAAGAAGGACACCATATTTAGTGGAATGAGGATTGCTAGCAAGGATTGGACACTCTAAAGGAAAATATGGAAACAACACCCATATTAGTATTTCCATATTGGGAGAAGACATCTCATGTGCACATATATGCATCATCCATAACACTTGGAGCAATTCTGGTGTAGCCAGGAGCAGGGAACTTAGACCATCCTATAGCCTTTGCAAGCAGAAAATTGTCAGAATCAAAGTAGAATTACAATACCACAGAAAGAGAAGGCCTAGCCATGGTATATGCACTTCATAAATTCAAGCATTATTTATTGGGTAAATGCTTTAGAATGTTCACATACCATTATTCCCTCAAGTATCTAATCAACAAGCCAGTGTTCGAGGGGAGGATCTATAGATGGCTATTATTATTCCAAGAATTTGATTTCGAAGTGATAATCAAACCAGAGAAGCTAAATGAAAGACCTGATCATCTGTCAAGGGTAAATAATGGAGAAGAACCTACTAACTTGGAAGACAACTTCCCTGATGCACAGTTATTTTCAGTACAAGTAGATGATGAATGCTTCGATGATATTATTTACTACTTAAGTACATGGGTTGCACCACAGGACTTTATCACTCTGTAGAAGAAAAATATAGTATTGAGAGAGGTAAAATATCAACTCATTATAGGAAATTTATATAATATGGGCACATATAGCATTTTGAGAAGGTGTGTATTGGAACATGAGCGGCCCAAAATTTTGGTAGAAGCTCATGAAGGTATAGTTGGAGGACACTATACAGGAAAAGCTACCGCACAAAAGGTATTGCACACAATATTATGGTGGCCAACAGTCCATAAAGATGCCAAGGAATATTTCCAGAAATGTGATGTTTGACAGAGGGTTGGAAAATCCAACAGAAGGGATGAGATTCCCCTAAGACCCAAGTGACTATGCAGGTATTTGAAAAATGGGAAATAGAATTTGTTGGACCGATTAATCCACCAGAAAAAATGTCAAGAGCTAGATATATCATTACTACAAATGAATACTTAACAAGATGGGAAAAAGTAGCACCAGTGAAAGACTGTAGCACCGAGATAGAATCACACTTATTATTTGAGCAAGTGATCACCGGATTTGGATGTCCCATGATTCTAATGAGTGACTGAGGAAATCATTTTAAGAATAATACCATCAAGGCTATGAATGAGGAGTTTGAAGTCGATCACCAGAAGAGTACACCATATCATCCTCAGTCAAATGGAACAATAGAATCTTTCAATAAGATTTTGGAAAATGCTTTGACTAAGATCTGCAATGCTAACAAGGATGATTGGGACTTGAAAATACTAGTAGTACTATGGGTATACAGGACCACAGGTAAGAATTTGACAAGACAAACACCATTCAAATTGGTGTATGGGTAGGAAGCAGTGGTACCATTAGAATTTTTGGTACCCAGTCTACACGTAGCAACAATTACCAACATGACAGAAAGGGGGGAAGTATAAGAGAGGTTAAAACAACTAATGGAAATGGAAGAGGACATGATTCTAGAAATATTTCACCGGGAAGTATAGAAAGCAAGATACAAATCATGGCATGACAAACATATTAAAAAGAAGAGTTTTGAGGAGGGAGACCTAGTTCTTCTCTATGACAACAAATTTTTCCAACACCTTGGTATGTTAGAATGCATTGGTTAGGGCCATATGAACTAAATATTGTCACGTATGGGGTATATGTACAACCAAAAGACTTGGGAGGAACAAAACTAAAAGGAATGATCAATGGTAGTCAATTGAAAATGTGCATGGACAGTCCACCTACTAACCCTTAAAAGTTATAGTGCACTAAAAAAGGCATGTATATAGTGTACTATAGTAGAGATTAGGACAAAAAAATGATAAAATTAAATAAAAAGGGGAAAAATAAGAAAAAAGGAATACAAAAATAGGAAAATAAGAAAAACACAAAAAGAGGTAGAAGTTGACTGAACCATGGGAAAGTGCAAAAGAAGTTACGTGCAACAATTACCACGACAACATCAGAAGAAAGCAAGAAGGAAAAATTACACTCGGTGCAAATGCATGAAAAAAGTGAAAAACCGCTATCATCGAGTCTATAAAGTGTGAAAAGCACACGTTCGTTAACCACTTAGTTATTTTTTGCACAAAGTGAGATACAAAGTGTGTTCCCCAGCTAGAAATTTACAAAGATACCAACGAGTGTACAAATTGGATAGAAGATGACCCCACCAAAGTTCAGTGCTCCAAGATAATATGTGTGGTTTACTCAACAGGGATAAATGCGCAAGGAAAGAATGAGACATCCTGAGAACGTGGTCAAGATTGAAGATGTCACCACTTTGGACACATAGTCAATCAATCTAAAATGATTTGAAGGGGAAACATCGACAGTGTCGCAAGGGGAAGTAGGGAAAAGTTCTGGGACCTGGAATGGTATCCCGAACCCTAATCATGAAATGCCCGCTAAACCTGATGAAACGATGGGTCAGCAATAGGGCCACGATGGAGAAGAGGTGTTGATCGAGGCCATCACCGATCGAACAGAATTCGAGAGGGACGAAGAGGATGTAGAGACATCAGAGGCAAGCCCATCCGTTGTTAGGAAGAAAAGAAAGGCGCAGGACGCCACAGACGTCACACTTCCATATCTCCTAGATGCAGTGGTCACTGTGGATGATATGCTAGGAAAGGTACCAAAACTTAGGTACTCAGACCACGATGTGCACGATGTAACCAAATTCTCATATTTGGATGAAGAGACTTACTTAGAAAACATAGGGGAAATTGGACCCCTAGGTAAACCTATAATGGAGCTCGCGCAGTGGATAACGAGTTTGTACAATTCTTGCATATTGAACCTCTTGGATATATTGCACTTCGGATGTGGTAAAAACGTCAAACAACTAGTCACCCTTATACATGAAGGCATCCTTTGGATGGATAGGCCAGTACAATTGGATGTGGCATTGATTTCCAAGATCACATGATTAGCTACATTCGGCATGCAACCATAGCTAGTCAAAGCAGAGTTTGGCACCAGTCGGGAAAATAGGGAAATTTTTCTCAAGGATATTAATGACAATGTGACGAGGTTCTCCAGTAATATTGTGGCTTGCAAGCTACTGAGGAAATTCATAAAAGAAGAAGCGCCAACATGAGTTATAGAAGTAGTCGCGCAGTGCACAAAAGGAGTGATGTTCAGTTGGGCACCATACCCGTTGAACCATTTTTTGGTGGATTACAAAGATGCACAGGATAATGGAACCGAGTTCCATTACTCTTAGCTTATCATTCTTATAGATTTGGAAATATGGAAGGAGACAAAGTTTTCATCTTTCCTAGATAGGAAAGGAAAATCTTATGTGGCCCAATATGAGTCCCTCTGGTAGGCCAAGGACAATAAAAATAAAAAAGCCAATAACACAGTTTTTGAAATGTTGTCGGAAGAAATACAACAATGTAGAGCCAATGTGTGGTGCATACCTGTGGATGTAATCTAAAAAATATAAGGGATAGCCAGTTTCAAGTCATCCAGGCACCACATGTGGATCTAGGCTGAAAGGGATCCAAAGAAGGCATGGCGGGAAATGAAATATTGTATCACCAAGGAAGAAGTTGAATGGATAATTAGAGACTCGCATGAGTAGTGGTAGTTATCAGTGAAAAAACCAACAACAAGGCCAATGATGACACAATCCTCCAATCCCAAGGAAAATGTTGAAGTAGGTTCCTCAACAAAAACAAATAGGCCAGCCGATAACACTAGAAAGGATACAACACAGAATCAGTCGTTTGAAAAAACCGCAGTGCCGAGAAGACCAAGGAGGACAACAACAATGACAAGGACAGATAGCCAACAACAAAATGGAAAGGGGGATACATCACAGGTTGTTGAAGAAAGGTTCCAGGTTACAACAAGTGGGGAACAACCCTCACAAGAAACAAAGAAGCCAGTGAAGGTAGAAGAGGAGTGAAAAAAGAGGAAGTATGTCATGGAAGACCCAGTCATCACCCGGAAAGAGGATGATGTTGAATTCATCACGGATAAGTTCCAAGACAGGGGGGAAGAGGTAGTTCATATTGTAATGTCACAAAGAGAAGAGATAATGTCCAAGCTCATATAATTCCATGAAACTATACCACAACTACGGAGTCAAGCAGGACCACAAGCCACAACGCAACAACAAGAAAAGACATAGTGACTCCCTGTGCATAAAAAAGGAGAGGAGATGGTACAGTTGGTAATACAAGGTAGGGGCACATTTACAGTCACCCATTGTTGGCCCTTGACCAATTTTTGGGAGATCCTTGGTCAAGTTTGACCTATTTTTGGACTTCTACAGCCTGTCGAAGGAGGAGCGCAAGATGAAGTAGAGATCGCGAGATCTTGGCCCCTTTTTGGGTCCTTTTTGGGATTTGGGATTATGTAAGGGGTATGGGATGTTGGCCCATGGGTTTAACCATGTTTAGGCCTAGTTTGTATGTATAAATAGATGTTAAAGCAATGTAGTGGGTACGAATGGCTAAGTGCTAGATCTATGTGATTGAAGGATTGTAAGTGCTTTGTGCATACTGTGTGAGACTTGTAGAGCTACATGCAAGTAATTATAAGAAGGCTTTGTGCTTTACCCTATCTCAAAGAAGGAGGATCTGGCAGAGTGCACACATATCTTATGTCTTCTGTGGAGTAGGATTTTGATGCTTTGTGCCTGTAAGAAGCTTCACAAAGATAATAAACAAGAAGAGTTGGTGGACATAGCCCCAGGGTGGGGGTGAACCACATATATGTTGTGTTTCTCTGCTTTGTGCAATGTGTTGATGTGTTTATGTCTTTACTTGCTAAGTGCTTTGATATAGATAAATAGATTTGTTTATGCTTTGTGCTAATGATGTATATGGATGTTGTATCTGACTTATATGAATGTGCTAGTGCCTGAATCTATTAGATCTAACCTACTTCTCTATGATAAGTGATTAGATACATCAGATCTGGATGAATGATGCGATGCTATGTTTCACCTGTGGAGTAGATAGTGGTTAAATATTGATGAACTGTCGACGCTAAGTGATTTGCTAAGTATTACAATCACAGATATGTGTCCCAGCTAAGGTTGCAGATACATGAGTCCTGCAACCACCCCTTCCTCTACCTCGGGTGAGACTTCATCTGCTTCGCAGGTGTTGTCAAAAGGGTCGGTAGTTAGGGTTTTGTTGTTCTCTATTGTAGCGTTGAACCTTGGGTCTACCCCTGTGCCAACAAATGGTTCTGTTGTCGGGACCTGAAACTGTGATTGCTAGGAACTGAGGAAGAAGAAGCTTTGTTCAAAGATCCGACCTAAAATTGTGAAACTCTGTGCAGATCTATTTCCCTAGTGCGCAACATTCTACTTGACCTATGAATCTCTGTGCCAAGAAAAGAGGTAAGATCTGAAGAAAAGAGGTAAGATTGCAAGCTCTGTGCTATGATAAAGGTAAGAATAGTGAAAAGTTTTAGATCTGAAAGCTTTTTTCTCTATAGAAGTAAGATAAGTGGAAATATTTGTTTCAAAAGTATGGATCTAGGTATGTTTGATAGATTCTTTCCTAGCTTGAAAACCAGGGCACTAATAGATGAAAGAAGGTTTGATATGCGTAGTTCTGATAATAATAGTGAAAGATATGTTATGCATAGAAAGAATGTTTGGACTAACCAGTGGATGCAGGATCCTAGAAAGAAATGTTTGCAGGTTAACTACAATGACCCTAGCGCGCAGTATAGAAAGAGCTGGGAATCATTTAAAAGAAAGAGAGGATTAAGCCTCTGTTACAGTTGCAGAAAATTGGGACATCTTGCTAAGGAATGCCCTGGGAGAAGACCTAGTTGTCTTTGTTGCAAAGCTATGGACCATGAAGTATTGGATTGCCCTAGAATGATTTCTAATCTTGAAGAAATGAACATGAGACAAGAAATCCCTAAGGCATATCCAGAAACTACGATTATGGTAGAACCCCAGAAAGAATCATAGAAAGTATTGCTATAGATGAAAGAAACCCTGAATGACCACCGACATGTCAATTTATCAGAGGTCTTCAAAGAAAAATAATTCCTTGAAGAAAGAATAGGAGACTTCAACATTGACTGTGTTCTATATGAGGAAACACATGTGAATATCATGACAAAAAGAACTTGGGAACTATTAGGGAATCCTGCTATGACTCCTTCATTGGGAGGAATAGGTCTATTTAGAGGAAAGATGATAAACCTATGTGGAAAGCTCACCCAGATATCTATGAATGCCAATGGAACTTCGACAAAGGAATATTTTGAGATTATTAAACTTATTGAGAACAACACCCTGTTTACCATGTTACTAGGAAAACCTTGTATTGAAAGAGATCAGGCCAGAAGGCAAGAAGAAGAAGAAGTTTTAGAGCAGAAGAAACAAGAGTTAAAGGATTTCATGACTAGAAGGATCACACACTTGATTGAAGAACAAAAGAATAGATTGAAGCTATTTAATACTAGATACCCGGATGTCGAAGTTGCACGAACACTAGAAGACCCACAGAAGATTGAAGTACCTATTCTAGATAAAGAAGAAGTATCACCCTTGAATCTTAGGAAATAATCTCAACAACACGAAGTAACTATGCCAAAAGAAGATAATAATCGGAATGGAAAAAGGCATACCAAGACGAAGCTCACTGGAAAGAAAGCTATAAAGCTAAGTAAGAAGAGAGATACGATCGACAAGTTACAGAAGGTTCCAGAGGGAACTTCGCAAAAGGAAAATTTGCAAAACTGGAGCTTCGCTGGGATAACATAACAACGTCTCATGAAACTTCACCAAGGCAAAGAAATATATCCATTGGGACCAATAAAACGGTGTTTCCGAACCCCCCCGAACGGGTAGAAAGGAATTTATGGTTCGCCACCAGACCATTGGACCATGCCATAATGAACAAAATAGAGTTAATGAAGGCTTCTCGACCATTGCAAGCTATCTGTTGCCAAGTTATCTATTTATCCCGTTGAGCCATGCACCGAGAACACTTTTCAATGATCAAAAGTGTTCTCGGTGCATGGCTCAACGGGATAAATAGATAACTTGGCAACAATGATCATTGCGCTATTTCCCTCTATCCCATTGCAGTGTCTAAGTTACTCTTCGAACCCAAAAATTTCCAACCCCGAGCGTGTATGTCGGACGAGTTCAACACTGCAGAGAGAGTTGTCAAAGAAGTTTTGATCGACCTCATGAATGAAAGTGTCATGTTGATGTCTACAGGTGTACAAGCATCATTGACGAGAGGACTGCAAGCCTCTCCATCGACTGCTCACAGATCGGGGCCATCCTAACCAACAATAGAGAAGAGAACCAAGCACAAAGATGACCTAGCCAATGTGAAGTTTATTCCATCCATATTGCCTGATTACATCCTGCCTCTAGCTGGCACGATGAATCGTGATAGTGTACCAAGAGATTTCAAATACAACATAGTTATTGCGTACCTCATGAAGGGGATACACGTAGTTCGAGCAGAGCAGGATAAAATCACATCATTGAAGTTCAATGACTTCAACCTTGGATATCGTAAGATATATGGTATGCATGCCCTATACAAGTACCTAACCAGAACTAAGGGGAAAAATTCAAAGATAATCCCTCAGTCATGGATGATGAACCTCGCACAGTCCACCCTACTGAATGTCATGAAGATCCCACACTTCAGAAGACACCGGGAAGTCAATGCCTATGTCAAGCTTCTACTGTCGTGTTACCATGGAGACTACTTATGGTTAGACCATTGCATTACAGTTGAACCAACGTTGATCCACAAGATCACAAGACTGAGTATGCAAGGACCCGACTCGCAGGACTTTTATCCAGGAAAAGCTACAGATTGTGCACTCACACAGAAGATCAAGGATACATATGGCGACGTTGAAAAGGGAACAAGAGGCTACATGGTATCTTCCATCCAGAGTGGCACAGTGTGCTTAGAATGTCAACTGATAACTGGAAAGTTAGTAAGGAAGAACCGACCTATGCAGGTCACTGGCTTTGTCGTTGACCTCACAGGGAAGTGCACGAAAGACCTATAGATGAACTGGGCGAAGTACCTAGTTAACCAGTTGGAACTAGATTGTCGAGAAGAACATGATCAGGGTTATGAATTTCATTTCAAATTGCTCCTGGTCCTCATTTCATTTGTTGCCTGGGATATTTCGAAAGGAGTGACCTTCCCAGACATCGAGCCATCTGAACCGCTTTCCTCGAAGTTCACTACCCTGTGGTATTCAACTGATATGAACAAACAGTGGCAATCGAATGTTGTGTTTCATGCATACTACCTCTAGCTAAAGCGAGCCATCGAAGCCGGGCCTCAAATGACTCTGAACACCTTACAAAGGTTTTGACCCCTGATGAAGTTCATAACAGATCGACACTTCATCTTCATTACAACGTGAGCAGATGAACATAAAGAACATCTCCAGTCATATTATAAGCTTACATAAGAAGACCTTGAAGAAATCACTAAGGAATGGTTCATTGACCTCCTTATCCACGCCAATCCCACAGAGATATCTGATCTTGACAACCCATAGGACACTCATAAAGAACAGAATACACCCAAGAAGACTGAGGTGGTCCAAAATTTAAGCAGCACTTCAAGAAATATTGCTTCAGTGTCACTTGACCGAGGGGGTGATGACGAAGTAAAAGCTGAACAGAATCACAACAAAGTAACACCACCCAGAGATGAGGTTGACCCCTTGAAGAATAAGAGGTTTTCCCCCCTAAAACCTTATTCCTGGAAGAAATCGAAAGCCACCATGACCAAGATGCAGACTGTCCTCACCTCTGATGATTTTGACTTCATCATTGCAGCCCTGAACAATGCTTCACTAGAAATAACAGAGAAACAAGGAGCGAAGCAGGAGGAAATGTATGATAGAATTTAAATCGAACTCCAAGGGGTACAATAGGCCCTTCAGTCTGGCCGCACAGCCTCCACTACGCCCCTGCCATTGGGAGAACTAGATTTGGGAGATGAGCCAACCCAACTCCATCGACTAGATGATACAGTCGAAGCTCGCCTTCGACGAGCACAAGAAGAAACAAAACAAGCCACCCAGGCCTTGAAGTAAGTTCAAGGAGTACTTGTAGAGAAGTGTCGAGATACAAAACAGGAAAATATTGCTCTCCGAGAAAAGTTCAATGAAGAAAAAGAACAGATACAACAAGGAAAAGAATAGTTGCTCGCGGAGCAACTCGAAGTGAAAGAAGCGGTCAGAAGAGCACTTCTCTCCGTGACAGTCATATAAATAAAGGCAGAGTATCAAGTCACGTAGAAAATAGAGCATCTCGCAGAAGCTATCCAGTAGCTATATCAATGCATAGCAGAATTAGAGCTCTGCGTAGTGCCTGAGACTCCACAAGATGTAAGGGATCAAAGAGAAGCAACTGCTCGAAGCGCAGTTGAGAGAATAAAATCCCTTGCTATGGAATGTAAGCAACTTACTGATCATAGTGCCAAGACATATGAGAAATTCATTGATAATCCACAACTGAAGGAACTAGAGTCACATCTCCAAGAGGCGAAGTATCAAGCCGAAACGATACAAGTGCAGCTGAAGCCCCTGTCAGTTATGGAAAGAATGAAGCACTTCCAAGAGAAACGCACTGCCCAACAACAGATCCACACTGTCCAGAGAAAATGTATGGAAGTAACTCAAAGGCTCCAACCTGTACAAGATAAGGCTTACCAATTACAGAGGTCGAAGGCCGAGGAGTAGAACTAGAGCAGGTTGTCACTGCAGCTGAACAATGCCTGGAGGGACCTGTGAACAAGGTAGTCATCCAAGAGTTTGTTTCACAAGAGGTCATGGCACATCACCAAGTCGAAGCATCTTGAGGCTTTTGAAGTAGAACTACCCAGATCAGAGTGACTCGGGATGAGTCACAAGTGAGTTTTGGGGGTTTGTTGGCCCTTGACCAAGTTTTGGGAGATACTTGGTCAAGTTTGACCTATTTTGGGACTTCGATAGCCTATTGAAGGAGGAGTGCAAGATGAAGCAAAGATCGCAGGATCTCAACCCCTTTTTGGGATTTGGGATTATGTAATGGGTATGGGATGTCAACCCATGGGTTTAACCATGTTTAGGCCTAGTTTGTATGTATAAATAGATGCCTAATCAATGTAGTGGGTATGAATGGATAAGTGATAGATATATGTGATTGAAGGATTGTAAGTTCTCTGTGCATACTGTGTGAGACTTGCAGAGCTACATGCAAGTAATTATAAGAAGGCTTGGTGCATTACCCTAGCTCGAAGAAGGAGGATCTGACAGAGTGCACGCAGATCTCTTGTCTTCTGCGGAGTAGGATTTTGATGCTATGTGCCTGTAAGAAGCTTGACAAAGATAATAAAGAAGAAGGGTTTTTGGATGTAGCCCCAGGGTGGGGGCGAACCACGTATATGTTGTGTTGCTCTGCTTTGTGCAATGTGTTGATGTGTTTATGTCTTTACTTGCTAAGTTATTTGATATAGATAGATAGATATGTTTATGCTTTGTGATAATGATGTATATGGATGTTATATCCGACTTATATGAATGTGCTAGTGCCTAAATCTGTTAGATCTAACCTACTTCTCTATGATAAGTGCTTAGATACATCATATCTAAATGAATGATGCGATGCTCTGTTTCATCTGCGGAGTAGATAGTGGTTAAATATTGATGAATTGTCGGTGCTAAGTGCTCCGTTAAGTATTAAAATCATAGATCTATGTCACAGCTAAGGTTGCAGACACCTAAGTCATGCAACCACCCCTACCTCTACCTCGGGTGAGACTTCATCTGCTTCACAGGTGTTGCCGAAAGGGATGATAGTTAGGGTTTTGTTGGTGTGATGTTGTAGCATTGAACCCTGGGTCTGCCCCTGTGCCAACACCCGCCAAATGATCAAAATGGATCAAGAGACCGCGTAGAAACCCATGGGGGAAGTTGAGAAATTTGAAGTCTTCATGGTGCAGATACCCACCAAGGCACTATATGAACTCCAGGCCAGCATAATGCAAGACGTGCAATCTAGATCCTGCGTGGATGCGACTAACTTGGAGGTAAGTAGGGGAGTCGTTGAAATGTTACAAATCACATGCAACCAATTTACCTCGGAGAAAAATAATGATAAATAACATCAAGATAAGATAGAATGAGGATTAACAATGGTATATGATTGCATCCCAGAAACCACGCAAGCACCAGAGAGGACTACAGAGAAGAATATAAAATTTATTTCACAAACAATTGATGGATATAAGTAGGAAATAAAGGAGCTCAAAGAAAATTTTAATCCTATGACTCCTTTGGAGGTTTGAGAATAGAGAGAACAACAATCTGCACTCAATATAGTGGATATGGCGAAAGAAGCGAGGGAAGTAAAAGAGTTGTTCGACAAAACTACACAGATTTGGACAGTCTTAGAGGAAGATGAAAAGGTCCAACAGTGGGACCAACAAGATGAGAAAATTAGTGTTTCCATATAAGAACTAAAGCAACAATAGAAAACAATGATTATTACGGAGCGCTTGAAGGGAACTCAAGAAATGAAGACTCTACAGATAGAGCTAAAGACAGCCCAGACAAATAAGAAAGAGAGGAAAACCCAATTGGAACCCCTCTAGGAACAAGAAACACATATGATTGTGCAGTTGGAGGAAGAGAAGACGAGTATGGAACATACAAAGTCAGAGGGTGAAACAATAATACAGGAGGAGATAACAACACATACAGTCGAGGCGCTGACTAGAAAAGTTGTGCAAATGAGGAAAAAAGGAAAAAAACTAGCAGAGAAGTTCCATGGTTTGGAAAAGGTTTTACATGGACCGCGCACCACCTGAGTGGCTCGGGAAGGCCACATGTCAATGTTGGGGGCCTGTTGAGCACAGGCCTATTTTGAGAAGGAAGCCTAATTTTGGAGAAAAGGTCTATTTTGGGGCGTAGGCCTATTTTTAGAAAAAAATGTATTTTCGGAAAGGAAGACCTAATATTGGAGTGTGTGCAATAGGTGACAAGAAATAAGCATGAAAAAAAAGAAGGAAAAGAAGCATGCAGAAGGAAAAGCAATGTGGAGCGTAGGGAGACAAGCCTAACCATGATAAGGTTAGGGTTTTTGACAAATATTGTAATGGCTATAAGCCATAAAGTAGTATAAATAAGGACCTATGAGGTCTAGGAAAGAGATATAGATGGATATAGAGTTATAAATACATAGATGTATGTGAAAACATATGTGAAAGAGATAGAAAGATATCATATCATACTAGAGAGAGTTGATTATTATGAATTTTGTAAGTTGAAAATGATAATAAGCCCTGTAGAAGAGTTAAGTAAGGTATTATTTAAGGGTTAGGTCATAGGCTTAGGATCCTGGTGTGACCTAGTCCACCTCACAGAGGGTTCTTACCCTCATCTTGATTGTATTACTGAATATGTAATGCATCCAGTGCAAGATTTTGCAGCAGAATAAATAAAAGATCAGAGAGCCAAATCTTTGTGGATCTAGCCCTGGGAGGGGGTGAACCATAACAAACCTTGTTTTATGTGTTATGTGTTATTGTTAATGAATGTTTACTTTATGTTGATCATTAGCTTATGAATAAATGGTTAAACTAGAATTATCAACATGCATGCCTAGGTTTAAAGATGAATAAATCAAAGAAGTAATTGAATAATTAATAATGATAATGCATAAGGAAGAAAGAACACAATCACATATCCCCACTCATTCCTAGACTCCAAGCACTTTAGTATTGCAGTCACCCATACAATCTGTCTCGGGTGATACTGCACTGTGCAAACTATGCACAATGTTTCCTTCTGGTTTACCAAGAGGGCCAATAGTTTTTGAGGGTTTTTTTGGAAACCTATTGAGATCCGAACCTAGGTCAGCCCAAAAATAAGAGAGAGATAATAGCCAACATAATCCACCAAAAATACTTCTAAGCAAAGAGTGTGTTTGAGCTCTTATAAATTATATTGCAAATTTTGAGTAGTTTGTCGATAATGCCTGAGAAATTATTCAACAATATTTATATAATATGGGGTACTCTTAGGATTACATGAGTGTGAAATCCAATTCCTTTGACTTGATTCCAGTGAAGATACAAAAATTTTCATCAACACATCTTCATGTAGAAAATTTAATCTTAAAGCATACTTCATATAATTAATGACATGGGTGACTACTCGAGCTAGATCGCCATTGAATTTAGTGCATCTTTCCCTCCACTCTATATGGAAATGATTTGGATATCCGGGGATATTTTGAATATCAATGGAAAGGTACACCTTATGGAATTCCGATGGTAAGTCCCATGAGGCCATGGTTCCATTACTTAATGTAACACCCCAATGGAGTCACCAAATGAACTTTATGAAAATAACATCAAGGGTGGAAGGGGGAACATCCTTCAAGTGGAGTCGCCAAGCAAGCCATGGGTAAAGGCTTTGGGATATCTTTCCAAAGTGTCATTAGGGTTCGAAAGAGGATTCAAAATCCTCCCTGACAATGGCACCAAAATGTTATCACAATTTGTAAGTTGGGAAAAGAGTAACCCAATCCACAAGATGGACAAAAATAAGGAAAAACCTACCCACGGTCACCTCATATAGGTATTCTTGTCATTTTATAGGTGAAGTGATCACCTCAACGAGGGAATCTCAAGTGACCCTAGGGGGAAATGACACAGAAAGTGAGATGATGAGATGAATTCCCCTATAGGTCAAGTTTCTATGTGGAATATGGCTTTGATGGCATGTCTCAGAAGTGGTTTATGGTTTCCAAGTCTTTGAGTACCTGTGGAATTTTTTTTTACCTACCCGAGACACAAGAAAAAACAACTGTACGAGGTATATGTTAGGTGGAAAATAAAGTTAAGCTTGTTGTTCCTATTTGCGGTAGTCAAAAAATATGTACATCAGAAATTAAATAGTTTTTAGATCTGGTAAACAAATGCTAAAATTCTAACAAATGATGCAAGAGGTAAGCTTTCTAAACAATAGTATAACTCAAAGTAATAATGCATAAATTTTAGCATCAATGTAAGGTTTTTATAGATAAGTATTGCAGAGAGGTATTTTCAGACTTATGGATGTAGAAAAAAAAAATTACAACAGAAAAATAAGCCACCAAAACTTGTGAAGAATCTACCCAAAAGATGTGCTAGGACTAGTAAATTATGTTGGCAAACTCTTAGCAAATTTTGATGGTTGAATTGTGAGTTATTTAGATATTTGTTTAGGGTTTTCTGCAGCCCTAATGGCTGTAGCATTAAACTTATTAAATAATAAAATTTATTGGCTAAAATAGGACACCCTTAGGGCACAATAAATCTTATAACATGTACAAAATAATCCAACTTGAACAAATCCAATATCTCTCAGAATCATGTTTACCAATGCAAACAATTTATTTCTCCAATGCAATAAAAGATTACTTCCTTTCCAAATGGGTTGTGGAGTCTTCTTGTATTAGGTTAGGACGACTAAATATCAAGGGGTGTAATCCTATTTACTCCCTTGATATAGAAACCCTAACAAGGTAAATTCCAGGAGGGTGTAAACACTTTTACTCCTCCAAGCAACCTTTGCAATAGCCTTTTCAACAAACAATAATGATAAAATTTGATGGAGGTTGTAAACATTTATACTCCTCCAAGGATCTATAAACTTGGTGGAGGTTGTAAATATTTATACTCCTCCAAGGATATATCCAATAGAAAGCATGGAACAAGAAATAAAAGTAACAAAGTGCATATTTTCCTTACCAATTCCAAGAAATGCCAAGATAAAACCCTAGTTACCAAGCAATTTTCATCACCAAAGCAAAGACAAAGAGCCTCCAAGAGTAGTGCACCACTTCACTTCATTAGACAAGATAAAACCATATTACAAGAGAAAACCATATCACAAGAGAGAGAGAGAGAGCGAGAGAGAGAGAGAGAATTTTCCCAAGAGGGGCACAAATTTCAACCAAATATCCTCTCACAAGAGGGAGAGTTATATCACAATGAAATAGAGTTGATCTCTATTTATACAAAATGTTCTAAAACGTGTTTGTCCAAAAAAATTAGGGTAAAACACAAGATAAGGGGTCAAAATCCCTTATCTTTCCCCTTTACAAAATAATATTATTTAATTCATATTTTGTACCTAAAATAAACCCTAAAAACATGATGTCACCCTCTTTATGGGAAAATTTTGGCACTTTTGGTCAATTCGTTGTGTTGGAGAAGGAAAGTATAGGCCTCCAAAGGCCAATAGTATTCAAGCAATATGTTTCTCCCATGATACATGGGCCTCTTCCTTCAAAACAATTCCAATTTTCCATCATTACCACCAAACGCTAGCCCTAGGTGATGTCAAGCCCCCAGAAGGTGACGCTTTGCCCCTTTCAAGCAAGTCGTTTGACATGCCGGGGGTGGGAAAGATCCTACAAGGTGTCCTCTAGGCCTCCAAAGTCATGTCATAATCATCTAGAGTGTGGTCCCTTGGCATTCAACCTATGGGCTTTAAGACCCATGGAAGACCAAACTAGGCTTATTCTTCCAAAATTGTCCACCAACTAGGTCCTGCAAAGATAAATGGATACTCACTCCAAGGATATCAAGTCAAATGCATCATGATGATTAAATTAAATCAATAAAAGACTCATCTAAGCATGTAAACCACCTCATCAAGATAAACTAATGCTCAAAGACCCTATGCAACTTTCCAAGTTTAGGTATGGGAGGATTGACAAAATGACCTATTGAGTGAATCGTACCACAAGTTTATGGGTGTTTTCCGAGGGGACCTCCTTCTAAGTCATGTGGATGAGGTGTCATGGATGGGGGCAATAATTTTTGGCATGGGGTTCATGAAATACAAGGGGTTGTAGTGTCTCATTTATGGGTGCCTTTGTAGAGGGTGTGTTACACCTTTGTTTTCAATGCAACTTTTTTCCAAGCCCATTTATTGTCTTTTATTCTTTTAAGATGTTTCCAGGTGGAAGACAAGGGGGGGCTTATACCTAAGAATGAAAAATTGTGCCCAACTTGAATCTACCCTAGTTACATCATGCTTCCCCAAGTTGAGAACATGTGTGGGGTTTCTACCTAAGCATTAAAAACAGTGCCCACACATGCTCCACCTTGGTTTCCATTTTGTTATTAGTTATTATTTTTATGGGTCCCGCTAGTTTCTTATGAGAAACATTTCATTGTCCTTGGGATCCCTAGGTGAGCATCTAGAAGGTTCATTATTGGATTTTATATTTTTTCAACTACAAGCCTATAGGCCTTCAGCCCCTTCTTCCCATGAAATGAGGGACAACCCCCTCTTGGTTAGTACACTCGAAAATCCCAAAAGGTAAGGAGATGAGGGGATGAAGTGTGGAAAGTGACAAGTATGATTTGGAATGGCATGATGACTCATAAAGAGGAACTCCCAGTAGAAAACCTATCCCCAAGGGTGACCCGCTTACTAGGGTGAAATGTCAACAACCAAAGTGAAATAGGGAAAACAACATAATGTCCAAGAAAATGTTACATAATCAAAAGCAGTAATAGATGAAACAAACTCAAATGCCTCAAATATTGAAATGAAACTCACCATAATACATGGCTTGTACCTCATGGAGAAATACCCAATGTCTTTCAGAAGTCAATTGATGTGGTGGATATCGTCATGATGAACCTGGAGCTATGGTGGTGAGGTGGGTATCTGCCTGTGGAAGTGGAAAATGTTGGTCAATTTATCTCTCAGTACTCCATGTCTTTAACCTGAGGGCCTCAAGAAATCATATCCTTAGTTATCCCTAGTAGTTGGGGATAATAGTGCCATCGACGACGTGCGAGAGGATTGACGGGCCAACAAAGTCTATTGCCCATTTTTCAAAGGGATTAAGTGGAGTTACAAGGAATATTGGGAGCTCATCTATGTGGCAGGGATTACCCACATGTTGACATATATCACAACATTTGCAGTAGTCTTTAGAGTCTACAAAGAGAGAGGGCCACCAAATCCCTACATGTAGGACCTTGCGCGTGGTATCCTTACTGACATTGTGGCCTCCAACAAAACCTTCATGTGCTTCATATACGAGGGACTCTCATTCCTGTTCTAAAGCACATCAATGAAGGATTCCATATGTGCCCAATTTATACAATTGTCGAGCAATCAACTGATAATCAACACTACCGGTCACCAGGTGCCTACATTGTGCAGGAGTATATTCGTTAGAATTATGTTATTTCATCTAATTGATCAGGTATAGCTTCAAATCAGAAGATATTTTCATCTGAGAGTTCATCATTGAGGTTCTTAGTAGCTTCCCCAGTTTGAATCCGCGACAGATGATCCAATCCAACATTGTGTTTTCGCATCTTAACAAGAACTTCAAAGTCAAATTCTTGAAACAACAACAACCATCGGTAGATTCGGCCACCCAACACTATTTTGTTGACTAAATACTTAAGGGTGGAATGATCAGAGAATAATTTGAAAGAGGACCCCAGTAAGTAGTGGTATAATTTTTGCAAGGAATATACCATGGAAAATCCCTTGCGCTCGGTTGTAGTGTAACTCCTTTTGGCATCAAACAAATTCTGGTTGGAAAAATAGACCGAATGATCGATTTTTCCCTCCCCTGGTTGTGCCAAAATGGTGCCCAATGCAATGGAAGAAGCATCGACGTGGACATGAAAAATATTTTACCAATCAGGGAAAATCAAAATGGGCACAGGAACTAGATTTTATTTTAGGGTATCAAAAGGATTGTTGGAATTTTGTTGTCCATTCATCTTTAATATCCTTTCATAGAAACCTTTCCAATGGAGCCACAATCTAATCATAATTTTGGATGAAATGCATGTAGTATCTTGTATGTCCCAATGTTTCACTCATTTCTCGAACTGAAGTGGGGGCCACCATATCAAAGATGGTGGAAATCTTAGTCAGGTCCAAGAGCAAGCCATATTTTCACATGACGTGGACCAACAACATACTAAAGAGTGTACAAAATATGCATTTCCTCAAATTCACAGAGATCTGTAGTTGGCGGCATTGTTCCAGCATTAGTCGAGAGCTTGCATATGTTTTTTTCAGAACCTCATCTATGAAGGGTGTCAAGAAAGGATCATGGACATAGGCCATATTCAGACTCCTCATATTGGAAAATATGCTAATTTCCACGGTATTTTTAGGTTTCATGACAACCATAGGGCTAATCCAATCATATTCCTCCACAAGGACAATGATCCTGGAATCCAACATTCTGTCTAGTTCTTTCCTCACCTTTTCTATGTACTCAATGTTTAAGCGATAAGGTATTTTCTTAACTAGTTTGGAATCAGGTTTGAGTTGCATCTTCATGGCTCCCAATGATCCGGAAATGCCCTTCATCTCTAAAAATATTTGAGGAAACTGTTGATACTGAGAGAGGGGTGAATTAGTATCAAGTACAATTTAAAATATTTTTCAACTTATACTTAAACCATTCAACTATATCCAATGAGAAATGAACAATAGTATAAGATTTACACCAATACACCATAATACACCATGCACAATATATGAGAAATAATCAATAGTTTATTGTTCAAGGGAATTAATGACTTCTAAAGGTAGCTGCAACTTCCAAATGTAAAGGGAGGGATAAAACTCCAAGAGTAATATACAATCCTCCAATATCAAGAGATATTTTAACTCTCCATCCTTGCCCCTTCCTTCCACCCAAGAATATATGAGAGATAATAAAACTTTACATTAAATCATCACCTTCAACCAATCATCACATAGAACCTGATAATGCTTCCTCAGACTTCTTCAATTTCTGCAATTCTTCAATTCTTGGAGTACTTTGATCCTGTAGATAATATTACTCAATGTATTCAATGAAACTCCTCCAATTTTCAGTCCTTGAATCCTCCCCAAAAAAAGGTTATAGAAAGAATGGTAGACTTTATTCAATTCTGGTCTGTTCAGAATACTCAACTTGTATAGCATGCCCCACACTCAATATTTAACATCTGATTCTGAAACTTGCACACAAGAAACTACAGTCCGTACTCTTTCCAATGGAAGTGGTCCCACAACATTTGGATTCTGTATGAAAAAGTTATGACTGTTTTACCCGGAACACATGTTTATTGACTAGCTTCAGGACTGGTCACAAACCCTATCTTCCATATTATAGCGAATCAAGAGATAAACTTTTTACCAGAGGTACCTTGATATGTATTCTCAATACCATAGTGATTTCACCATCTGAATCATTCTAGAAAAAAAATTATAGCAAAAATGGTAAGATGACCTGAAAATAACATACCTTAGAACACATCACCAAAAGACTTCATCCTCCCTTGAAATCCGGCCTTCTTTTCTTCTTATTACCTCTGAAATTTGACTTGTATCAAATGAATGTACAATAATGTTTATTTATACCATTTATGTTACTTCCTTTTAACATTAAGGCTGACCTGACACTTTCTTATTTTGTAATTATTTTCTTTAATTATTTTCAGGGCCTACATGTACTTCCTTCTTCAATTCACTTTGTCATCTTGAAAAATTAATTTCTCCTCAACCATGAGGATCCACGTAACGTGCCACATACCACCAGAAACAATATGATGTATACTATCCATTCATGTGTGTTGTATATTCATGTGCATTTTCCTTCATGTCCAAATACCTTTATCAATATTGCGGTCCAAAACCCATGACTAGGGTTGACATCCATGACAACAACCAATCTTCCAACAATCTCCCCCTTTGTCATTGATGGAAACACTCATGCTCCCCCTATCATCATGATCCCAATTTCTCTCCCCCTTTGACATCAATGGCAAAGGTTAGGGTTGTTCCCCTTGAGTTTAATGGAAATATGTAACTCTCTTCTTTGGGGTTGTTCCCCCTGAACATGTGGCACTCAATAATACTTCATCCTTATTTTTGGTCTTTGGGACATTTTCTTCCTTAGAATCCTTTTGTGTGGCTTCTATCTTCTCTCTCTTCTTCATGTCTAGGATGTATATGCTGTTCGGTTTTCTTGTTGCAGTTGCAACCAATCTTCTTGAGTTATTTTCTTTGATTTTTCATTTTCAGGAATCAAACGTAAGAGTGTATCATTGATCACACATTTTACTAACACTGAGTAGATTATGATTCAAGTATTCAACCAATAGAACATTCTTTGCTTTTACATTTTTTCTTCCAAGCTCTACTACACCTTCTCCAAGTATTTGTTAAGCCCTAATATTGGCTCATTACCACTTAATTGGGGCATATTAGATTAGTAATGTTATTTTATTTATGTCGGCTTTAGGCCATTAGTTGTAATTTAGATTAGTAATGTTATTTTATTTATGTCGGCTTTAGGC
>ML781565.1:583781-594622 GCA_009831015.1 Picea engelmannii
ATCAAGTACAATTTAAAATATTTTTCAACTTATACTTAAACCATTCAACTATATCCAATGAGCAATGAACAATAGTATAAGAGTTACACCAATACACCATAATACACCATGCACAATATATGAGAAATAATCAATAGTTTATTTTTCAAGGGAAGTAATGACTTCCAAAGGTAGCTACAACTTCCAAATGTAAAGGGAGTGATAAACCTACAAGAGGAAGATACAATCCTCCAATATCAATATATATTTGAACTCTCCATCCTTGCCCCTTCCTTCCACCCAAGAATATATGAGAGATAATAAAATTTTACATTAAATCATCACCATCAACCAATCATCACATAGAACCTGATAACGCTTCCTGAGACTTCTTCAATTTATGAAATTATTCAATTCTTGGAGTACTTTAATCCTATAGATAATATTACTCCATGTATTCTCTGAAACTCCTCCAATTTTCACTCCTTGAATCCTTCCCAAAAAGAGGTTATAGAAAGAATGGTAGACTTTATTCAATTCTGGTTTGTTCAGAAGACCCAACTTGTATAGCATGCCCCACG
The DNA here is from genome assembly GCA_009831015.1 of Picea engelmannii. Classification (NCBI taxonomy): domain Eukaryota; kingdom Viridiplantae; phylum Streptophyta; class Pinopsida; order Pinales; family Pinaceae; genus Picea; species Picea engelmannii. Next base: position 584,342 of record ML781565.1, read on the forward strand.
CTCAATATTTAACATCTGATTATAAAACTCACATACAAGAAACTACATTCCGTACTCTTTCCAATGGAAGTGGTCCCACTGCATTTGGATTCTTTATGAAAAATTTATGACTGTTTTACCTGGAACACTTGTTTATTGACTAGCTTCAGGACTGGTCACAAACCCTATCTTCCATATTATAGAGAATCAAGAGCTGAAATTTTTACCAGAGGTACCTTGATATGTCTTCTCAATACCATAGCGATTTCACCATCTGAATCATTCTAGAAAAAAAATTATAGCAAAAATGGTAAGATGACCTGAAAATAACATACCTTAGAACACATCACCAAAAGACTTCATCCTCCCTTGAAATCCGGCCTTCTTTTCTTCTTATTACCTCTGAAATTCGACTTGTACCAAACAAATGTATAATGATGTTTATTTATACCATTTATTTCACTTCCTTTTAACATTAGGGCCGACCTGACACTTTGTTATTTTGTAATTATTTTCTTTAATTATTTTCAGGGCCTACATGTACTTCCTTCTTCAATTCACTTTGTCATCTTCAAAAATTCATTTCTCCTCAACCATGAGGATCCACGTGACGTTACATGTACCACCAGAAACAACATGATATATACTATCCATTCATGGGTGTTGTATATGCATGTGCATTGTCCTTCATGTCCAAATACCTTTATCAATCTTGCGGTCCAAAACCCATGACTAGGGTTGACATCAATGACAACAACCAATATTCCAACATCTTCATGGCTCCCAATGATCCAAAAATTCCCTTCATATATGAAAATATTCAAGGAAACAATTCCTCATATTCTTTAAGGAGGTAAACAACCTGAGTGACGATATCCTTATCCCAATAATATTCAATAATGGACATCTTGGGTGCTTCTGCAGTGCCAATAATTTGTTTCTTGGTTTTTATTGGGCCATTATAGTTTGGTGTGGTCGTCTCTTTCACCTTTCCCTTCAGTGTGTGTTATCCTTCTCACTCTCTGATCTAGATTCCATGGGGATCCTCATCATCAATATTGTCCACATCAATCTTCCAACAATGAGATACTTCTTTCAGTTTTACCATCGGTTGATGGTATGAGAATACCACCCTGGGGGTGTTTTCCTTTGGCTACCAATGGAAAATGAAGTCCTTAATCTGGAAGAGCATCTCTCTATGAAGCAAATATTCTATGGTGAAACGAAGGGTTGAAAGAAACTTGAAACTCTTATGGGTCCACTCACTTGTTTTCCTCTTGAATATACCAACTTCTAGGAATCATGTCCATTGTGTGGACAAACCGAAGGACCCATTGGGCTCGAGGGATATTCTTAGACACCCAGCGTTGTTCATAGAATGAAATATGTTCTTGGGGGTCCTAAGTGCTCATATATCAGTTGGATAGCCCAAAGTCACGGATAGGTTGGAATAAGACTTTTATGAATTCAACTACCTACACCCACCTTTGAATATTCGGGTGGTGGGTCACCCACCACCATGCAAGGGTCCCTTGAACCATGGAATCCATAGCCTAAAGTCTCTTCTCGGTGGGAATTATTTTCTCCATCTGTACCATAAATGTCTCCACTGATCCTTGTTGATGGGCGAAATTGACCGTCCGTCAACTAGAAGAGCGAGTCCAGTCCGAGGTTGTCTAAATAACCTAAGCCGTTTGGTGTAACTCATTCTGACGGGTTTAATGGCTCCGTTAGCCAATCTAAGAATCCTAAAAGAAAGGAATAAAAGAGAGAAATAACTAACTAATTACTAAACACACTATATATACGTACATATGTTCAAATGTAACTATAGTAGTTGTATTTAAGCAGAAGATATACAAGTCTTGTTTATTTACATGATTTACAAGATGCAAGTTTTAATCGAAACTTACGAAAATCGATGTGAAAAATGATTGCTTCTAGGAAGCAGAAAAAGAAAGCACATAAAAATATTTATTGTTTTTCTTTTATAAATTTAAAGAATCTTGCAAAAAATGTTAATGAAACATGAGCATGTGGATAGTCAAAGATGAACCATACATTCTAGTTTTAATGATATGTAAATGACAGAAAAATACAAAGAAGTTATCCTGCTAGTGAATTAGTGAGGTGTATCCAAGCATCTGCATGAGTGGTGAGCATCCAACTGCCATGTTCAAGAGATAAATCTGCAATGAACCTTATGACTATTCTAAATAAATTCAAAACATGTATTGGCAGCTTAGGTTTTAATGACAGAAAATGAAACACGAACATAAAGCTGTGATCTCATAATTATACATGATTACAGCAAGATAAATCTGGAAGCAATCTATGCATTTTATCATTCAATTTAAAACTCAAAGATAAATCTCATTATTTAAATCGAAGATATAATCACAACATTTGTATTTTGATGAAGCAAATGAGAGATGGTATTTATAATATAAACCTCCTACACACCACAGATCATTTAATCTAAAGATATCAGACTTGCACATGTAACGGGATTAAAAAAAACATAAATAACAACATTATAAACAAAAGTCTAAAACCAAAATGCATATATGTCGTTCTATTAAGTTTTTTGAATCATTTGTCCATTTTGTAGTCCTGGAAGAATTGTTTTGGATAATAGACTTTAAAGATTGGAAAAATTAATACATAAATGATAATAATTAACCATGTATTGATAAAAAAGACTAAAGCTATTTAAATCAATGCATAATCAATTATTCAAAGAATATGAATATATTATAAGGAAAATAAAACCATTTTACTTACAGGGAAAAAGCCATTAAGCAACTTGGAATTCCATATTCTTCTTTGAAAATATTCGTCCATTCTCCCAAAGATTCCAGCCATCCATTACTCCATTTGATAAGAAACAAAAAGTTTACAAAATCAATAATATACAAAAGAGAAAGGATTAAAATCCTCCTCTCCAATTCTTGGATCTCTTTACCCAAATGGCTATACTTTGATGTAAGGATTTCGTATAGTATGCTATGATAAGATTCTCAGCAGGCATCGAATCTGTAGGGATTCAGTTCTTTAGTGTTAAGAATCTTTGGTTAAAGTCTTTGATTTTCTCTTTGGGGTTCATTCTTAAACTAGAAAGTTCCATGAATAGAACTTCTGGGGACTTGTCATCTCCAAACTTCTCAAGGAAACAGGATTCAAAATTCTCCCATGACAGGATGGTATGGGGTTGTTGGGCAAAGTACCAGGTAGAGGCATTTCCCTCAAAGGTGTAGGGAAACAATCTATAGACTACGTCTTCGTGCTCGACATTACGGAGTCTAATGGCTAACATAAACTTTTTGATGTGATATTCAGCGATCTGTTTAGAGTCCGGGTCAAATTTAGGGAGCCACTTCTCCGGGTGTTTGGGTAAGGGATGTTGAGGCCCAGGTATGGCCACTGCATCTTGGTCGAGCCAGGGTCTGGCGGTATTGTTCTGGTTAGCCATTGGTGTGGGCAGTGTCGAAGGTTTGGATGAGGAACTGCCTTCGTCAGAGGATTCTTTTCCAGAAGAAGAAGGGGATGAAGGAGGTGGTGAGGGTGGTATACCAGATCCTCTTGCTGCAGGAGTGAGGATTGGATCTGTAGGGTTTAAAGTGAGGTTAGTGCCTCCAAGTTGTTCTATGATATCAAAGAAATCTAATGGTTGGTCCAAAGGTTGGTTTGGCTTTCTTAAATGGGCGAAGGCACTGTGTGTTCTTATGAGAGATTGGCGGACAATCTCTTGTACGTCACCACCTGTAGGATTTGGAGTTACTGGTTCAACTATGATCCATAGATCATCATTTGATGTGGTTGTTGTTTGAGGGACAATGTTTTCATTTGAATGACTTCTAGTCACTATAGGTGAGCGGGTAGGTGGTGGAGGAGTCTTACGACCACCTCGTGCCATTAATAATTTGCAGGCCCTCCTTCTAGCACCATTAGTTGACGAGCGAAATTGACCGCTCATCAACTGGAGGAGTGAATCCGGTCTGGGGTTGTCTATTTAACCCAAGATGTTTGGATTAATCCACTCCGATGGGTTTAGCGGCTCCGTTGGCCAATCTAAGTCCTAAGAAAGTGAAAAAACAAAACTAAAGAAACTAAGTGAAAAACAACTACTGCAAACTATATACAAATATAATATATATTCACAGTTTGCTAACTAATATTTATAAAATAGTAATTCTACTTATTAAATGTACGGTGTATCGATATGATTAAATATCTATTATATGTACAGTATTCACAAAATGCAAATTTTGATCGAAATCTGCGAAATCATATATAAATTGATTTATGACAGAGAAGCTATCATTCAGTATTTTTGATTTTTTATAACTTTTACAAACGAGAAATGAAATGGCAGATATCTAATAGAGAAATAAAAATAACAATATATACAATGTATTGGACTACATGAAATTCTTATATTAATTAAACTAATAAAATGAAACTAGCAAACTGACCTGAAGTATTATCTCCTATTCGTCATGTGCATAGCATCTACGTTTGTTGTTTGATGAGGCCAACCCGCACTAGATTTTCCAAATGCTTCTCGTAAACGGTAAGCAATGATGGTCGAATTCTAATAAAAGAACATAAGAGACGTAGTAACAACAATTATATAGTTTGACAAATGATCACATTAAGATAAATCTAGCTTGTAAAAATTTGTGTACAACTGCTCATTTAATAAAGAAGATTAACCTTCAAATCATCAAATTCGAACAGGATAATTGTTGTATATAATATGAGAGACATAAAATAGGGACATCATTTAAATCCGATCACATCAATCTGTAATAAACTGTGATATCTAAAGTAGTCACAATTCGATTGCAAATCAAAATGAGAAAAACTTGAACAAAAATATGATATATCGAAGCTAAAGTTGTACCAACATCAACTATTCATTCAAGTTTGTCAATCATAAATACATGGTTTCTGTTCCTAGGTAGCGATGGTTCTTAGTTTACAAAACAATACATTTATAAATACCATAGGATCAAAACATTTCCTATGGAAATCATCAAATTTGTTCCAAAAATTGTGGGGAATACAATCTCCCAAATTCCCATTGTTATCAAAACTAACAGCCTATTCTAAAACCATGTAAAGAAATAGTATGTTAAGAGATGCCACTAGTGATTCAATCTCCTTTAGAAATCATATGTACTTGTAAACGCACAAGAATACACGATTTCAGATTGCATTTTAGTTGTAAAATAAAAGAATTCGAATTTTAGTAACTAGCTACAGAATCTCACGATTTTGTAGCTAGTTATTATTATAACCAGAATCGTGTTTTATCAAATCAATCAAAACCGAATAGATGCAATTTGAGCAAAGAAATCTTGTATTCTAATTCAAAACGAAAACAAAATCATCTTAAAATTATTTTTAAAATACCATACCTCAGATTCAGGGATTCATTTCAATTAAGCAATTTTCGAATTGACAATGGCAGTGGCCATTTCCACGTTCTTAAAAACAATAGAGACGGTGGTTTTTTGTCTTTTATCATTAGCTTGAGCTACATTTTGCAATCTATCATTTTATTTTGTTAGCACATTCACTCGGTCCTCCAAGGACTTGATCCGAGACTGAACAAAGGCACATCTCTGTAATACCGGTCAAACCACGACTGACATTCATTGCACTGTGGCCGAACAGACTGTGTATTAACAGGTGGGGAAATTTTCATTCGACTTGTAGGTTCTCTGTCGAGTTTGATCCCAGGGAACTCGAGGTTGTCTTTAAGACGCGGTGGGAGGTTCGTCACATAATCATAGGGTTCAACTGAGCACAATCCATACGAATATGGATATTCTTCAGTTAGAAACCGTTCAATTTCTGAATCGGAATCCTCGCTTAACTCAATTGGGTTTCGGTTTGCATTTTCCTTAGGTTTATTATGGGCACATTGTGAAATCCAACGCGCGGCCCTTTTACCCTTGTAATTGATATCATTGTTACCTTTACACTTTTTCTTTGCAGACTTTTTAACAGGCTTACCACCATCTTTTGGATATGAATCAGGCAGGGTGTCGGGTTGGGTAGTGTCCGGGTAGGTCGAGGGTTCCACAGAGGGAAAGAGTGAAGAAGGGGGGATGAAAGACCTGATGAGGGTTTTTGTAACAACGAACTTGTCAACTTGCCCTATTTCAATACTAAAAAAACCATTCCTTAACAGGAAAGCGTCCCAACCATCGCCATTTAACTTCAACTGATGAACCATAATAATTTTAATCAAACAGTGGTGGAACATACTGGAGTCAGCTTTCTGCCTTTTAAAATGTTTTGCCATTTTGTATAAACTCCGAAGGAGAAAATAGGGCATGTTTAAAGGAAAATCGATAAAATTCATGAGCAACCGTAAGTGATATAAGAAAACCAAACCATATCTACCCTCACAGGTAACGAACTGCTTGACAATAGCTAACAGATCATGCAATCTAGGTTTTAGAGCTGTAATAGGCATACCTTTGTCGCAGCTGGTAATCTTCCTTGAGGTAAACAAAAGTGACTAGGGGACCTTCTCAACCTTAGAGTTTTTAAACCATTTTTGTCCCACATTTGGTAGATCAGTGGCTGAGCTAATGAAATCTTCATTTAACTCAAGCTGGATGTCTCCAACTTTAGCTCTGCAACCATCGAACGTTAGCACGAATTGTTGAGCAACTGCCAGGTTAAAACTCTCGAACTTCTCAATTTCTCCCGTCAACAACCCTATCCCATCAAACTGCAGGGCATCAGACAGTTCCAAGCCGATCCATCGCACTGCTTTTGTTATTCTTGCACATCTACACGTGGAAACTTGGTAGATTTTTTTTTTCCACCTCTCCATGGAATCCTCATAATCCATTTCATAAGACTTAACACTTTGTCATTTTAATTCACCATCTATGGTGGGTTTGATGTATTCCTCCCTCCGCCCCATGATTTTATAAATTTTTTCAATGACCAAGCTCTGCACATCCTCATCCACAAACTCATTTTATTGGTCTCCCTCATATGGATCTAGTGGCCCGAACAAATGCAAGGTATCAGTTTCAAAGGACATCTTCTTCTTCTTAAAATTTAATATCGCATTATTGTCAAAGGCCCAATCAATCCCCAGTAGTGCAAGATATGGATCAGACTCATCCATGATCTCGATGAATTCAAATTCAGTCTTTGTCTTCACTCCTTCGATGCTCACTTCTAATTTCTCCGGCCATCCTATGGGGTAGATATTATATTGATTGGCCAATCAGAGTTGAATGAGCGACTATACCAACTTAGGCTTACCTATCACTTCCCAATATTTCTTGGGAAATTTGTTCACGTCATATCTTAGATACAACATGAATCCATCCATGTTGTACCCACCAAGCTCTATTGTCATATTGAATTTTCAGCCAGTGCACTTTTTCTTGCTAACCTAACACACATCCCTTTCTGGAAATGGAGTAGATATGGTGGTCTCCTCTCCTTATTATTTCATGCAAGTAGCTAACATCTAAGTCAACTTACTTGCCACTTCTGTATCCTTAATCAATCGCAAACCACAGTGTAAGAAGGTATTGACTTGATCTTCAGGTTATGCCATGCTACCTAAGTCGCACACAGATTTTTCACGTGCTATGCATTGCAACTCCTCCTAGCGTTGTTCTCCATATGTTTTTTTCTTAGAACATCACAACATAATCTGTCTGTGTGCTTCCTATATCGATCTTTGGTTCATGCATTATATTTTTTCGCACACATGAGCCTCCTCCAAAGAGATTTGTATCACGTGTTGCAACTCCTCATGCGCTTGATCTTCGTCTAGTGACCTCTTCATCACCCGCTACACCTCTTCATGGATATGAGCTCCTTCTAGCAACCTTTGTGTCTCCCTATCCACTTCCTCCCAAATCTATCCCTCTTCAAGAGACCACTGAATCGTTATTTGCAACTCCTCGTGTGCTCTTTCTTCTTTAAGTGCTCTCTACTCATATCACATAACTACTTCTATTGAGTAGCATCAAAATTTGGAGGGGGTTGAGGATCCTTCTTGATCTTTCCATCCATGTTTTTACCCAAGCCTTCACCATGCTCACAGTCTGCCCCTATCTTCACCCCTTCACGGGTTACAACTTGGATGTCAGCCTCCCCATTGTTCTTAATATTTTTCTGTGGTTCGGCATGCACCATGTAACATTTGGTATTATTTTCCTCCCACTTATTCAGTAAGTTGAGACAATCCTCGGTTACATGTTCATGACTATAAAAATAGGTAAAGAGCATACATAGTTTGGTGAAAAATCATGAGAAATGACCAATCTCACTGCAATTCAAACATGTGCAAGGTATACTTCCTCCTCCACCATATCCGCAGTCGTGACCAATCTTCCTTGATATTCGTCTCTTCCTGCACCACTACACTCACCACCTTTTTTCTCCTCTTGTACCTGGAATGCATCGTAGGTGTTATCTTGCATTAACTAGAGGGAGAAGAAGTTATCGATATCATGGCCAACATAATTTTATAACTTGCATAATGGAGTGTGAGTTTTTGTCTGGTATTTCTGCAATGTGGGACAACGAGGTGCCACATGGCCAAACCACCTGCATATTTCACACCATTTAGATTGTCCAGATGGAATTGGAATTTGTGTTTCTATCGCCACATAATTTGGAAGGATAGGGCACTCATATCAATGATACCCCTTGGAACGACATGCTTTACACCATACATGCTCGCACACGAATTTAGTCTTATCTATATCTTGCAGTTGTATCATTGGGTTTTCTAGCTGCGATTGAACCTACACCAACCTGTTCGATGTCTTTGTGCCTCCAGGTGTAGCTTCCAAGTGCATCACAATCTCAACTGACTCTACATGAGTCTTCACCTTTTGTTGGGTGAGAGAGACTCGGATATGGGAGAGTAACACCACAATGAACCATTCTCTATGTTGCACATCCTAGATTTGGAACATCAACCTATCCAACAATATTTTAAACCATTGGTCATAGTCCCAGACGATTTCTCCTTCCTTCTGTTTGATCTCCTTGATTTCATTAATGCATTAGGATTCTAACTTAGGCTTTTGAAACTCCCTAAGCATATATTTCTTAATCTCAACCATGGAAATTGCATGTCCCACTGGCGCAATAGCCTTGTATTTCATGCACCACATCATGGCTCTATCCCTGAACATAGTCTCTAGTTGCGTGATATTAGTCATGTCATCTATAACTCTCTTTACATACTAGATTGCTTCATAGGTGAAATAGTGTTTCTTTGCATCGTCCTTACCCATTCCATGGAACACTGGCAACCTCAATGTACTGTCTTGATTTTCCATCTTTGAACTAGAGATAGTTCCTCTTCTCTAACTTCTATTGGTTGGACCCTTACACACCACTATTTATTGGGGTAAAGTATTGTTGACTTCACCTTATTATTCACTTGTCTCATAACTTCTTTATTTGACTCCAATATCTTCACTATATATTCTTTTTCTTCTTGATTAAAAATGTGCAAGGGGGTGGTACAAAGGGGGGGTAATTCAATATTCTTCTAAAACTTCTCATGAGGTGACCCAAAGAGATATATACTTGTATTCATGCAATACCATCCACTACTATCAATTCATCTCCCCCATGATTAGGGGAGCCTCCATATTCCTCTCTTCTTGGTGCCCCAACAATATGTTCCCTTCCTTCATGTCCTAGATGTGCACCACAAATGTGTGCTTTGTCTTTCAAGTCTACTTGTGCACTACAAATCCATGCATTGTCTCTCGATATTATATATGCACTACCACATTGCACATAATCACTCTCTCCAATTAGCATGCTACTACTATGTGTGCCATCCTCTCTTTCTATCAGTGCACCACTACTATGCGCTTCATCTTCTTCTAAGGTTGCAACACTCTGCAACAACCAAGGGGTGTGGAATTTATCACCTATGTCTGTACTAGTATTACTATTGGACACCATCTCCACTATGCCATACCTCTTTCCGGTCTTATTATCGCCTATGCTCCACTCTGGCATAGAATCCACTCCCACACTACCACTTTATGTGGTTTCTTTTCTCTTCATCTTAGACCCAACCCCTCATTGTCCACTCCTGGACAAATCTTTTCCACCTTTCTATTTCACTCTTATTTTTATCTCAACTCCTCCTATATACCTCTAAGCTCTTTTTATCATCTACTCTTCTAGGTCCATTCCACACCTCACCTCATCTCAAAAACATCTTGGATCCTCCTCAATGGATCCATCTTCTGGCCCCTTTTCCCCCACCTTTTCCAA
>ML781565.1:598376-625888 GCA_009831015.1 Picea engelmannii
TGTCTAAATATCCTAACATCCCCCCTTAAGAACAACTTGGGATAGGATTGAAGGATTTACAATAGTGACACAATAGGAGAAGGAAGGAGGCATTAGAGCCTATCCCCACTTAATGACAACTTCCTGAACTCCTAACATAGATCAAAGTTTGGAAAACTTTGCTTCTGTAAGAGACTTTGTGAAAATGTCTGCAACTTGATCTTCTATAGGGAAAAAGAGAACTTCAATAACATGATCATGAATGAGTTTTTTTATGAAGTGAATGTGTAGATCGATGTGTTTTCTACGCTGATGTTGAACTAGGTATTTGGTGAGCTTGATGGCACTCTGATTGTCACACCAAAGGCTGGTCGGATGCTGGTACTGGAATCCAAACTCTGAAAGGATCTATCGAAGCCACAGGGCTTCCTGACTTGCATTTACCACTGCTCGGTACTCTGCTTCTACTGAAGAAAGTGCAACTGCCTGCTGTTTCTTACAGGCCCAAGTGACATTTCCTGAACCAAGGTTGAAAACACAACCTGCAGTAGACTTATGATCATCAGGGTCGCTGGCCCAATCTGAATCAGTGAAACCAACCAATAAAGGAGTCCCCCCTGAACTATAATGTATCCCAAACTAAACTGTACCACGCACATAGCGGAGTATCCTTTTAGCTTCTTTCCAATGGATTTCATGGGGTTTTTGCATATATCGGGAAAAAAGACCAACAACAAAGGAAAGATCAGGACGGGTATGAGTCAAGTATAAGAGGCTACCAACTAACTGACGGTACAGGGTGGCATCAAATTCAAGAGAAGTACAGGTGGTAGAATGCTTGACTCTAGACTGGAAGGGAGAATGAGTTGGTTTACAATCTTCCATGTGAAAGCGACGAAGAAGGTCACAAGCATACTTAGACTGGGAAAGAAAAATTCCTTCATTGGTTTGAAAAACTTGGAGGCCAAGGAAATAGTGCAAAAAGCCTAAGTCTATCATTTCAAATTTCTTCTTATAGCTTGTTTTCACATGGTTTAAAAGTTTTGAGTCACTACCAGTAAGGATAAGGTCATCAACATAAAGGACAAGGATTATGAGATGGCTTCCTACTTTCTTGGTATATACATTAGGATCAGAATGCATCTAGAGAATCCAATGGCAATAAGAAAGCTATCCATTTTGGCATACCAAGCTTAGGGAGCTTGCTTGAGACCATAAAGAGATTTCTTGAGGCGACAAACAAGGATAGAGTCATTCTGGACATAGCCAGGAGGGTGTTCCATGTAGATTTCTTCTTGCAAATATCCATGCAAGAAGGTGGATTTAACATCCATCTGATGGACCTCCCATTTATGTGAGGTAGAAAGGGAAAGAACAAGGAGGATGGAATTAATTTTTTCTACAGGGGAAAAGGTTTCATTATAGTCAATTCCTTCAACTTGGGAAAATCCTTTGGCAACTAACCGAGCCTTGTGTCTTTCAACACTTCCATCTAATGCATACTTAGTTTTGTAGACCCATTTGCATCTAACAAGTTTTCTTCCTTTTGGAAGAGGTACAAGATCCAAAGTATCATTTTCCATTAAAGAACGATACTCTTCATTCATTGTTGTATCCCAATCTGGATGACCTGAAGCTTATGCAAATGTCTCTAGATCATGAGTTTTTCAAACTTGAGCCAAAAGAGAAGAGGCTCGCTGGAACTTTGAATGTGTCTGATGCTGATGTGAAGGATCACCAACAAGATCACTAGCCACTTCTCGTGTTGAATGGACCCATCTAGGAAGTGGTGGAGCTGGTTCTGGTTCAGGTTCAAAGGAATCATCTGGAGGAGGGTGAGTAGGCAAAGGTGGATTTTCATCCTCATTGTAATCATCTGAAGAAGAAACTAGATCATAAGAAGGCACAAATGCCAAAGATGGCTCGCAGGCCGAAGAAGGCACAATCATCGAATTAGGCTCGCAGGCCAAGATATTTTCATCAAATTTAACATCTCTTCTAATAATAATTTCATTACAATGTGATTGAAGAAGTCTGTAACCTTTGACATCTTCAGAATAACCAACAATTATACACTTCTCACTTTTAGGCTGCAATGCTTTCCTTTTCTCATCAAGAATGTGAGCCCAGGCTATACTGCCAAATACAGGGAAGTGACTTACATCTGGCTTAATTTTAGTCCAAGCTTCTTCCAGTGTTATATTTTTAAGAGCCTTTGTGGGAGTACAATTTACTATGTAATTTGCACAGTTGATGGCTTCCGCCCAATAATTTATACTTAATCCCTTAGCTTGGATCATACAATTAGCCATTTATTTTAATGTGTTGTTCTTTCTCTCAGCAACACCATTTTGTTGTGGTGTATATGGAACAATGTGTTGCATTTGGATTCTCTATTTGGATTCACATATTTGCCTTCATTATCTATTCTTAACCTTTGAATTTGATGTCCAAATTGCTTTTCTACAAGGGCCTTGTAGGCCAAAAACTTGTCAAAAACTTCACTCTTAATTTTTAAGAAGTAAACCCAAGTACGTCTAGAAAAGTCATCAATGAAAGTTAAGAAATAATTGCACCCAAAAAAATAAGGATAAGAAAGTAGACCACACAAATCACTGTGAACAAGTTGCAAAGGACCCGAGGCGTGCCAAGAGGTGCGTTTTTCAAAACTGTCCTAATGATGTTTGTCGAGAACACAACCGACACAAACACCATCTCTGCATGAAACAAGAGGAAGACCAATCACCATACGTTGATTACATAGTTGCTGCAATGAGTGATAGTTTAGATGACCAAACCACTCATGCCAAAGTTTGCTCAAGTCATCGCTATGAGCAACAAAAACTGATGAAAAAGTTGATGACCCAAAGTTTTCAAACTTGTACAACTTGGTAATATCATCAACAATTCCAGTTGCAAGAACATGCTTAGGATATTTTTGATCCTTGATTACAACTTGGTGAGGTGAAAACTCGACGGTTTTACCTTCACCTGAATGAGTGATTTGATATATTGATAGAAGGTTACAAGAAATACTTGGAACACATAATACATCATTGAAATGACCATTATCTACTTAAATTGTTCTAGATCCTACAACACTAAGAGATCTATCATCGCCAACAAATATTTTCTTGGTGTTACATTCATTTAGAGCAGAAAATATGGTTTTATCCTTATCCATATGATAAGATGCTCTTGAATCAATAAGCCACTCATCGGAAGAAGAAGTAGTAGTAGAATTTGAATTGAAGGAGAAACCAAAAGCAGAAAGTGCATGTCCGTGAGAAGAAGAAGTAGAATCAATACTGATGTTGTGCTTCTTCATCTCTCCTTCTAAAGCTTCCATCTTCTTTAAACATTTGGACTCATCATGACCATCTTTATCACAAAAGTTGCAATGTATGTTAGTATTCTTACTTTTATATTTTTCTCCTTTGTCACCAGTAGGAGTTGAAGCTGTCTGAGCAGGTTTGGGACCCTTATGTTGTTTGTTGTTGTAGCGAGGATGTTGCTTCTTGGGATACTTGGGTTTATCTTTTTGTTGGACAACTAAGGCTTTGTTGGAGGGACCTGCAGTGTTGATCATTCCAAATTGTACAAGCTTATCTTCCTCTCGAATCAAAGAAGCACAAAAGGACTCAAGACTGGGTTTTTCATAAGCTATTTCCCATAGAGCCTCTCTCATGGCATAAAAGGTAGATACAAATACAGAATATGCATTGCCTAGCTTAGAAAGAATAAGATAGATGCAACACTCTTCCTCCATCTTTATCTTACATTCTTCACATAAAATTCTAAGTGTTTTAAACCTAGATAGATAGTCTCCAAGGAAAGAAAAATAATTTGGAATCAAGGTCAGTATTTAATTTTCTAACTGTTATGCTCGAATAATATTGAGTTTACCAAACACTTATTCAATCGTATCCTAAGCTTCTTTGGGGTCATCAATATCTTGAATGTGGTACCTTAAATCAGGAGAGATGGAAATTCCGATTAGTCCACATGCTTCATCATTCCTATTATCCCACTTGTCTTTCTTATCAGCATCAGTGGGTGATTTTTCCTTTCCCAAGGTAATCTGGTACAAGCCTTTACTTCTTAATAAATCTTCCATATGAGATTTCCATTGGAAGTAGTTGTTGCTGGTAAGCAAGACAGTACTTGTAGAAGCCATATTAAATATGTAGATAATGTGGATTTAAAAACTAAAACTAGTGATCTAGATGGAAAGAGCTCAAAAAGTTGTGTGGTTTTAAAAAAAACGGCACTGAAAATGGACTTCCGATGTTAGAGTTATGCCCTTTTAAAAAAAGACACAATCGGTAACCAAATGACCACATGATTGTGTAAGTTGCTTTATGAAGTGACCCACTTTAATAAAGAGAAGTGGGGATCACTTTTACAATGAAATTACTTTATAACATAAAAGTTGCATGCAAAATAAATAACTCTAAAATAAAATATTAAAGCTACTTATAGTAATTCACTTTTATACTTGAAGTGAAATACACTTTACAATTTTAGCATGAACTTTTTCAAAAAAGGTAACAAAAGAGAGACTTGAACTCAAGACCTCTTACTTAATAAGGAACCTTTTAACCAAATGATCTAGCAAAACATATTGTAATGTTCAGAAGGAGGATTGTTGTTGTTGTTGTTGTTGTTGTTGTTGACAGCCTTGGAGAGCATGCTAAAAAGAAACTCTTTTCACACAAGAAAAAAATTTCGCTTCTCGATGACAATAAGGGTTAGATCTCGGTTAGCTTACCCGGAAGATGCACCTTTTCCTATCTGTTTCTGATTTTTCGAGATCGCACAGGGTGTGGGGCAAAGAGAATACACAGATCTAAAAGAGTAGAAACCCATAAATAAATAAAACAAAACCAAAATAAAACCAAAATACTACTCTGCAAAAAAAAATTTAAAATGTGTATTCAAGCTTTATACCTCCGGATCTGACTGTAATGGCCGTATCTTGGGAAAACATAAACCTTTTCGAGTGAAAAAAAAATGTTCCTGACTGAAACGAGTGCTTCAGATGTAATGGAACAATCCTCTCAACCCATAAATGCATGAAAGTGACAGAAAGTGGAGATGAGGCAACTCGGCTTCACGATCTCGATCTACAACATGAGTGGGTCTTCAAACAGGCTCTGATACCATGTTCGACAACACAGGTATTCCAACAGAAGATGAACACCTTTATTAAACACTCACATAACCAGATCAAAGATCAACACATCGATTTTTTCATGTGGTAAAACCCCTACGGGGAAACATCCATAGCCCCAACCAATGCGACCACTTAGAGCAGTTTATTAATGCAAAGAAAAAGATTACAAAGAGATTTTACAAGAGATTTTCTCACAATCGATCATCGGAAAATGACCCTCCATGCTCTTTAAATAGAGATTATGGACCAATCGGGTGTTAAGCCATGGATCAATGGCCACTAAGATCGAGGAGAGTATGAACTGTCAGATCACTCTATGTCGGGAACATATCGTGACCGTCAGATTTCCTAACTACAAATGCATACTAATGCATACTAAAGAAACACACTAGAAAACACAGTTTTACCTAACGATACAATAGAGCAAGTAGATCTTACTAACTCCTAAGTGTCTAAATATCCTAACATAAGCAAATTCAACCTGGGAAAAAACCAAGTCCCATTGTCCTAGATTTTCTCTACTCAAACTCCTCAACAAATTCCCAAGACTCTAGTTAACCACCACAGTTTGTCCATCCATTTGTGGATGATATGTGAAACTATACAACAATTTGGAACCCATCTTCTTTCAAAGTATCCTCCAAAAATGTCGAATAAATCTTGTATCTTTGTCATAAGTGATACTTCTTGGCAGTCCATGTAACCTCATAATATCTTGAAAAAAAAAAAAACCACTTTAGTATAATAATTGATTTTCTTTCATGGTATGAAATGAGCCATATTTTAAAACCCATCCACTACAACCATCATGGAATCATGACCTCTATGTATCACAGGCAGTCCAAAAACAAATTCCATACTTACATCTTCCCATGGGCTCTCGAGTACTGGAAATGGTGTATACAACCCTATGTTTTGACTCTTTCCTTTTGCAAGATGAAAAACTCTACAACACTCAACAAACTTCTTAACATCCTTGTTGATGTTGGGCCAAAAGTATCTGTCCTTTACTAATGATCTGGTATTATCAATATGAAAATTTCCACCCAAACCTTCGCTATGTAGCTCTCTAGCAAGATTCAGCCGCAATGAGCTCTATGGAATGAAAATATTTTTATTCTTAAATAAGAATCCTTCTTGGATGTGAAAATACAAATATAGTCTTCTATATATGCTCCAAGGTGCCTTGCATACTTTCCAATCCTCTGCAAAATCTATGTCCTCTACATGCAACTCCTTCATGCATTCCAAGCTAACAAATTTGACTAACAAAGTATTTAGCAACATTATTCCTCATCTTAACACATATGCAACCCTATTCGATTTTCTAGACCTATGTTTCAAAAAAAACGAGTAACTTTGCAAAAAGTATACCCATTTGGAATGCTTTTTATTTATCTTACCTTGATTGTTGATGTACTGCAATGCCTTATGATCAGTAAATAAGACAAAACTCCTTCGGTTGCAGGTAATTTCATTATTTCTTCAAGGCTTGTACAATAGCATAAAAATCTTGATCATAAATAGAGTACTTCTTCTTAGCATCGTTCAATTTTTCATTGAAGAATGCAATCGACCTTCCCTCTTGGCTTAAAACTACTCCAATCATTGAACCACTTGCATCATTGAACCATTTTGTGGATACCTTTTTCTTCAAGTTTTCAAATGAATTAATAGTTTTTATTGTCCACTGGAATATCCCTTTATTCATACATTCAGTAAATGGTGTACAAATCTCACTGAAATTTTGGATAAATTTCTTGTAGAATATTTCCAAATAATGGAATCTTCTCACATCAAAGGTACACTTAGGTATTGGCCAATCCAAAATAGACTTTACCTTTTCGAGATCCATCTTCAAGCCTTCATTGGAAATCATAAATCCCAAGTACGCTAACTCCTCCTTTAGAAACGTACATTTCTTCAAATTTATCGGCAATTTCTCTTCCTTGAACCACTACAACACCTTTCTCACATGATCCAGGTGTTCTTATTTGGTTCTCCTGAAGATCAGAATTTCATTCAATTATACATCAAAAAATTCTTCCCAAAAATGGTTTTGACTTCATTCATAAGTCTCATGAATGTGCTAGGGGAATTAGTTAACCCAAATAACATGACTAACAACTCAAATAGTCCATCCTTCATCTCGATTATTGTTTTCCATTCATCTCCTTCCCTTATCCAAATTTGATGATATCCACTCTTCAAATTGATCTTTGAAAAGTACTCAGACCCACTCAAATAGTCCATGAGGTTGCCCATCCTTGGTTAGGGAAACATGTACTTAATAGTAATCCTATTGATAGCGCATGAATCAGTACACATTCTCCACTCAACCCCTTTCTTAGATGTCAATATTGTTAGTACAACACAAGGACTTAAACTCTCTCAGATCAATCCTCTATCAAGAAATTGTTTCACATGTATATTCACTTCCTCACTCTATGTTGGAGATATCTAGTATAGAGCTTTATTAGGTATACTTGACCCTAGTATCAAGTCAATTTGATGTGATATACTCCTCAAGGGACGTAGACCTACTAGTAAATGATCCACAACAATCTCTTTAAATTCCTTCAACAAAGTTTGAATCTCCAGTGGTATAAGACTCATATTTCCCATCTCTTGGACTTGTTTCATCATTATGGCCAAATAGAAACAAGTCTTTTGTTGTTCTTTAAAAAATCCGTTAGTTTAACATAGCATAACTCAACTGATACTACTACTCACATCTTTTCTACCACTATTTCCTATTGTTGTCATTGCATTTTCTAACATTGGTTCCAATTTGTATCATTGTCCATCCTTTGTGAATTCATAGGTATTCTCTCTACCATCATATAAAGACTTTATATTGAACAACCATGGTATTCCAAGAAGTGCATGGCATGCATCCATATCTACTACACCACACAAGACCTTCTCCATAAAATTTCCAATCTGAAAATTTAACAAGCATTTCTCTATCACAGTCACTTTCTATCCCTTTTGTAACCGCAAAACCCAATATAGATTGCGATGGGAAATACATTTTAATCTTAATTTCTCAAAAACTTCCATGGATACCAAATTTTATGTGCTTCCACCATCTATGAATATATTGCAACATTTTCCATGAATTTTACATTTAGCCTTAAAAACTTTTTTGCCGTGCTCATGCAACACCCCATTTTCAAATCCCTGATTATATGTAATTAACCATGTCTAATTATTTCCATGCCATGGAATATAAACATTGTAAATGCATTATTGTTTAATTGGAAAATTCCAACCAACAGATTAATGGGTGAATCCTTAAAGTATTGTCCATGATACCACAAGAGGGATCAATAAGGGGGAAAATAAAGGGGATTCATGTGAAAAAGACCCCAAGCCACCTCGATGAATAATAGGGAGGCAACTAACCACGATTCCTCTAAATTTCAATTGAATAAAATCGATTAATGAGAAGGGGTTGGTAATTGAACAACCAACCACCCCTAATGAATACAGGTATGGGATATGGGTGGAAAATAGTACCACCTTGTTTTCTGGATTGACCCGATTTATTCTTACAGAAAAAAGGAATAAATGAGTGTGTGCAAGAGATGACATGAAAAGGTGAAAGAGGAGTGAGGAGTTCATAGTGAGAGTCCCCTAGTGGTATCATGGTTTGGCATAGGGGTGGCATGGTGCCAAAATGACTGAGCAGCAGAGCATATGGTTGGGTGGAAAAGTGCTCACCCATAGTAAGTTGGCTAGTTACAACTTGTAAATAGATAAGTACTTGTATGCATGTGTATAGAGTAAGATGAAAGGTTGGTGCATGTAATTGTATTCATGAGAATGTATTTCCTTTAATGGGATGAATGGTGGTTTCATTGCAATCCTTTGTGTTGATGTAATTGTGGAACTGTATGAATTTGTACATGTTTTGTACATTGGACTATAAGAACTCTATATTTTGTTCTGAAAGATAGAAATACTACATATTGATGTAACAAATATAATTGTATGGTTAAGGGGATAACTTGTAAGTGAAATGAAATGTTGTAGGTCTATAATTCATGTGTACATAGTAGTACATAGGTTTTACTTAGATTTCCTATGGAAGGGAGCCATATGCTTAAGTTAAGGACTGAATAAATATTAAATCTGAGTTGAATGGATGTTAGCGGGGAAAATTACCATATTACTATACTAGATCAAAGTATAGGCAGGGCATTTATCTTCCTTAAAAGACAATTATACTTCTAAACTACCCCAAACAATTTGACCCTAAAAGATAAGAGAAGGAAAAGAGGGTGTACCTTAGGTCCTTTCGGCTGGTGTTGATCTCCTTCTCCTTTTTAGTTTCTTGGACTACTGGTCTCCTCCCAAAGATGACCTACAAACAATTTAGACAACAAATCTACAAGATATTCTATCTCTACTTATCATTGTTAGGGTTCAGATACAAATGTAAATTCATTAATCAATTAATCACAAAAACACAATATTTGGGACAGAAACAGAACTCTTTTATTCAGATGTGAAGATTACAAAAAGTTATAACCTTATTGTTGATAGACACTCTGTGAACCTGGTCCAACATCCTCTTACTGTTTCTCCAAGTGTGTCATTCTTGTAATATCTCTCACAATCAACTGATCTCCTTGGGAAATAGGGAAGGGATTGTATAGGGAGAGGGATGGAGGGGGAATGTTGAGGCCAAATCTCAGGAAGGGATGCAAAGATTGGGCTAGAAGGGGAAGGGATTTTGGTAGAGTTTCTTTGTTATAATGATTGATCATGGAATGGGACCCCAAGACCTAATTTTATATGACAAAAGGATAGTTATTCGGTTTGGGGACAGGCTACAATGGGCAAATTGGTTTAGAAACCCTTGATAGCACATAAACTCTCACAAATTCCTTACAACTTTTTATTTTTTTCAACTTTTAGAGGTAAACGTGGGTTTTTTATCATAAAGTTTTCATATGTACGTGGGTTTTCTAGTATGCAACATGTGTGTGTATGTGTGAAGTAGTGTAGCAGGGTGCATACATCCTCCAAAAAATTGTTTTTTAAAGAGATATCCTCAACAGTAATTTGGCAAATTGTGCAAGTAGAAAGTCCAATGCCATGTCTGCATAGGTAGGGAATTTTAGGGCTATAAAAAATGCCCCCTAATGTGTGAGGTCAGAAGAGAAACTGATGGCCGAAATACATTGCAATATCTTTACCAGTGGGAAGGCATGAATTCGAGTGAGCCCAAGACCAGAGTTTGTGAGGTCGCTATCGGAAAAACAATAATAATCTCTCTGAGGCGGGAATACCCATGCTCAAGACAAACTAATCATGGATTCTAATCAAGTACATTGTAGATCCATGTCATAGAAATGTCTATATAAAGTGTATCCATGAGAAATACACAATGGATCTACACCTCAAAATCACTCAATGATATTCAAATACAATACAATATGCATCTTCAAGAAGCATCAACGCCCGTGGATGGAGATGAGGACTTCATAGCTCAAGAAACAAATTCAATATCTTCAACATCTCAGGTAGGAGTATAATGGGAGTGTAAGACTCACTACTCTAAGGTATTCGACATACCATCAGGGAAAGACTGGAGGATCTCTATCATCAGGCACAAAACTTCATTGATTTTGAATCTGGACTTGAATGGACTCACGGGATGGATGACTCATGAAATTCAAGAGACAAACTGTAGAATGTCTTACTCAGGTTAGATAAAACTTCCCTTGGATAAAAGCATGAAATATGATCAGATTCAAGCAGTGTAATATTGACATAAGTTTGTGATGCAGGAGGCACCACAAACTCTCCATATGTTTGGAAAAGTAACCAAATGGAGGAGGACACAACTCTATGTAGTGAGAACAACTTCCTAAGGTCATACTAGATCCCATATCTTGGTGAGAAAATGGAAGGATGTGANAAGGGCTATCTTGCTGTCAAAAAAAGAATTAATATACCCCGTCCCCTCTTTTGGAATATTTTATTTTTTTGTCTTTTTCAAATTTTTAACGAGCTTGAAAAAGAATAAAATAATTCTATGTTATAAAGGAGGAAACAGTGTCGTGATCAATCAAATTGGTTCCAATCGCATGGAACATACTGATGCTCAAGGAAAGGAGACATGTGCAAGATAAGGACACTAAGGGAAAATTCCTCCATGGTATAAGTTTAGGTGTCAAATCCAAAGGAAAAAAGAGTTGCAAGGATTGCATATAAGGAATGCTTTAAAGGTTCAATTGAGAGCAACATGGAGCTAGCATTAGAACAAAGACACAAATATGAGACCTGCAATGTGATTAAACACGACACAACAAGACTCCTTCCATGTGAATTTTTACGAGCCCAGATAAGGTAAGCTCAGTGGTTTTTTCACGTTTAGAGAGTCTGAAAAAACGTTAAAGAAGACTCCATGGAGTTCCTTTTTAACAATTAGTCTAGTTGGTTCGAAAAAGGGTTAAAATTATACCAAAAATACATCTCTTCTATACCATTTTAACGAGTGTGATTGAGACAAGATCACTCGATGATATTTTCAATTTTAAGGAGTTTGAAATAAGCTTAACTATGGACTCACAAAAATTTTCTGGGTTTAGTATCCTTAGCCTGAAAAAAGTATAAAATATAACTAAGGAGAACACTCCTGGCAAGACAAGTCTCCTAAGGTGTACCTTTTTCTAGAAGAATATATTGGATGGAAAAAGGGTTAAACTCATGTTGAATAGATGTTCTTTCTAGACCAATTTAACGATTATGAAAGGAACAAGGTCACTCAGCAATATTTTCATATTTAGGGAGTCTGAAAAGAGATTAACTATGGAATCTAAGGGGGTTCCTTTTTCATAAGTAATCTCCAAGGTCTGAAAAAGAGATAAACCAAAACCAAGGAGAATGTCCATTTTTTGAAAATTTAGTCCCTTAAACCCAGAAAAGGGTTAAACTTATGCCTAAGAATAGTATCCTATCAAATCAAAGTTCCTAAGGCATACCTCTATTCGTAAAATTATCCATCTGGACCAAAAAAGGGGTAAACTACTGTCGAACAGATGTGCCTTCAAATTTTCATTTGGTGAGCGTGAAGGACACAAGATTGCTCGGCAGTATTTTCAATTTTTTAGAGTCTGACAAGGGCTTAAAGAAGACTCCATGGGGGATTATTTTCTCAAGTAATCCAGACGAGATTGAAAATAATAAATATAGTCTCATTGGATGTTGCTTTCAAAGTTTAAACGAACCTCAAATACAACAAACTATGCTCACGGGGAGTCCCTTGGGTAAAGGCCAGAGAAAGATGAAGAAGAATGAGGATTCAACAAAGTAATGGTCGTACTAAACAAAACTCCCATGCCTATGAAGTACTTCGGAATGGTAACCAAATGGAAAACAAGGCTCTAAATAGGATTCCCATGGAAGGAAGGCTCTACCACATAAAGTACGACACACTTATCAGCAAGGAAGTTTAATGTCACAATTCAGTGGGGTCGATCCTAAGGATAAAAGAACCAAAAAATAGATATGCAAAAATGCAAGTAACAAAACTTAATATCACCTAACCTATATTCCAGTTTCGAGGTCAATACCTATCAGAACGGAACGATACGATGAACAAAAATCAAAGAAAAATGTCTCCAAGATCCTGCATATAAGGCCAATAACACTCATCTAGAAGTTAATATATCCAATATAGATAAAAACTTCAGAAAATAAGAGGTGTTATTGAATACAAAACTTGAAAAAAGAAAACTTGGATTGTACAAAATGTACAAGGTACCACACAACCTTACGGTTAATGCGTGGTAGTAGCTCAGGTAGATCCTGTTGCTAGGCTCTAACTAAGAGTCTCTTCGACAGTCAACCTGGAAAGTCTCCCAAAAGGGAAGAAAACACAAACCACAGTGTAAGTGCTCCCATGGTAAATAATATGTTGTCATGGATTCAAGGATAGCCTCATCCGAAGGCAATTCAATTTTCTAAGAAATCACACGAATGAGGAGGGTCAACAGTCCCAAAGAGAAAAGTAAATTGACCATGTTCTATATGGAGATGGAGGTCCTGGCCAGGATGAGTAGAGTCTACCAGCGAAGAATCACAAGCATGAGGGCTTGAGGATCTAAAAACAGTGAGATCAGACTCAAAAGGAAACTCAAGATCACTCGGACCAAGAGGAGGAAGCAAGGGCTCTCATGCCCCCATTGGATAAACCAATGGATCAATTGTTGAGACCAAGTCTTGAGAAAGAAAACATGCATGAACAAGTTATTTCTCATGAGAAACTGGACATCGAGGATAAGACACCACATAATTTACCTGTGGCAGGGTAGATTCTACATGAATACTAGGAACCTATAAAGGGCAGCCTGAACTAACGTCAAATTAGGATGGTGATTATCATATGCCAACTGGTTGATAGTGACAATGCTTCCATTGTGAGGGAAATGCATCACCCAGAAGAGTGAAGACACCACATCATTCATAGCATATACATAACCATGATCGAGAAGCATATAAAAATCTAATAATCCTTGCACCACTATAACATCGACAAGGACAATCTTCCCAACTAATGAGATAGGAAACTGAGCAAGAATCCCCAAATATTCACTAGTACATCTGTCAAAAGTCAAAAACTCATGCGATGAAGACACAAACTCGGGATATTCCAAGGCTTTCCAAGATGAGGAGGATAAAATACTTGTGGAGGCTCCTTCATCTACAATACATCGGTAAAAACAAATTGAATTAACTTCAACCCTTATTTGAAAAGGTGTAGAAGAAGGAAGTCGAGTCTCAACAACGTCATTCCAATCAAAGGAAACAATCCTAGGACTTGGAGGGGGTGTGCTCAAAGTGAGAAAAATTCCCCCTTGTTCTGAAAGTACTAAGCTGAAAATGTTAAAGACATAGTCGGTAGACACATCATTCCCCAAGAGAAGAGTGGGATCAGCCGAAGATTGCATCGACATGTACAATTTGGAAGACTCAACACTCTCCAATATAAGAGTGGGATTAGTCGATGATTACATCAGTGTGACCACTTTGGTAGACTCAACACTCTCCAAGAGAAGAGTGGGATCAACTAAAGATTGCATCAGCGTGACCACTTTAGTAGACTCGACACTCTCCAAGAGAAGAGTGGGATCAAACGAATATTTGATTAGCATGACCACTTCCTCAACCACTGGCTGAATAGGTTGCGAGACAACATGGTCTAAAGGTGCATCACCCCCCAAAAGAGGAGTGGGATCAGCCAAATATTGCATCGGCATGACCACTTTCTCAACCATTGGCTGAATAGGATGCGAGACAAAATGGTCTAAAGGCGCATCACCCCCCAAAATAGGAGTGGGATTAGTCAAAGATTGCATCAACATGACCACTTTCTCAACCATTGACTGAATAGGCTGCGAGGAAACCACAAAAGAATTAGAATCAGAAGAGCTTGCAGACAGGGACCACAATATTCATGCCTCTAGAAGGCCATGGCATAAATGAGTAAGGTGATATCCCTTGCAAATCTTACAAAGGAACTTAGGCTTATGTCCTATTTGTCTAGGTTTCTCAATAGAATCAATGCCCCCATCATGAATGGAAGTGGTTGGTTTCTTGTCCCCAACATGACTAGCAGAGGTTGTTGATTAGTCGATAACATGACTCATAGAGGCTACAGACCTATCGCCAATATGACTAGCAGTGACTGGACCCTTTCCCCCAACATGACTTGCAGAGGCTAGGTGCTTTCCCCCATCATGACTTGTAGAGGCTAGGTGTTGGTCTTCAATATGAATTGCAGAGGTTGAGGACCTATCTCCAACATGACTTGCAGAGGTTGGTGATTTATTCTTCCTATTCTTCCTTTTTCTATTTCATTTAGACTTCCAATTACTAGTAGCTGGAATTTCACCAGAGAAGGCAAAAGGAGGAGGAGAAGACTCTGTTGATGAAGGAAAATCAACATGATGCCCATGACATAAGGTTCTTAATTGAGAAGCGTCAAGAGCATTAGGGAAATTTGGAATGGTACCCAACCAAACCGGTAATCCCACATTCAACCCAGGAATGTACAACGTGGCCATAAAAGGGACAACAACATTTCCAAAGAAAGGAAAAGAAAAATAATACCCTTGTGAAGGGGTTCCTTGGTTGGTATCATCGAGAACTTTTTCCATGAATATCTTATGCACAAGTTCTTCCCTTGAGAGATCATTCAAGTTTGTAAAAGTCTCACACACTGACTCTAGCGAACCAATGGTATAAAAAACAATGCCTATAAAGAGGTGGCTCCACGTTTCTTAGGGAAGGGTAACTAAGCTTGGAGATCCTCTTGAGGCTTGAAACACAACAAGGCTAGAATCACTCTTATATTACCTTGGACGAATCCAAGTATATCATAGGTCTGACACAATTCGGGCCAGTAACGCTACATGATTCACCCCCAATACACAGTCTCCCAAATGCTTTGTCAGGATCATGAGTGGATATCTCTGTCATTTTCCTCCACATGGCCTCGTGTTTGACTCATGTGTTAGAGGAGCTTCCCAAATTGAGTAATTACATGATGGATTTTCACACCCTAGCATAGACACCTAAGTTAAGTTTTGGTTGGCCTTGGAGACTTTACCTCTCCACACCTAATCTAAGGCCCTATCCTAAGCTATTGGTGAACCCTAGAAAAGATGTTACTAATATATTTTATATTAGTGCTTTCGTTTTAGGGGTTTTTCTTACTCAAGGAATGGAAGTGCAACTTATGTTGTTTGAGACTCTTGCAAAAATCAAACTTATAAGAACACTGGCAAATAAAAATTTACACTAATCCTTCAAATGAAAAGAGTTTCAAGGAAGAAAAATCATGAACAATCCTTCAAATTTAAAAATGCAATATTTTCTCCTTTCCATGCAAAATGTACAATGCAACTTTCGAGTGAAAGAAAAGAGAAAATTAAAGTATTTTATTTTTTATTTTTGTTTTGAGATGCTTTCAATATGAGAAGAAAACAAAACACTATGATAATTTCTTTTTCTTTTTCAAATAACAATGCAAAGCAAATGTAAAGAAAGAAAGAGACCTAAAAAACTAGGTTTTTTTTTTATATTCTTCCAATCAATGCAGAACTAACAAAAGATGTTAAAAGAAGTTGCAGAATACACAATCCATGCCCCCCCCCCCCCCCCCCCNTTGTTTCTTAAATTCAACTCATTTTTCATAAAATTCAAGCTAAAAATAAGCCAAAAACGATAGGAAAAACAGAGAGACAAGAGGATTTATTTTTTTATTTCATAAACAATATGAGCCTGCAAACTGTCTAAACCCCAAACAACAGAAGATTCCATTACTCAGGAAAACCTGGGAACTACAAGTTTCCTGTAGAAAAAGGAAAATATTTTAAAAAATTCTCCAAAATACCAAAGACGCGTGTTGTACATGGCCAGCCTGCGTATGTGCGTGGGTTGTATATAATGCATACCGCGTATGTATGCGTGTTGTATAGAGAAAAGGGAACATACACCTCTATAAATTTTCAAAGCAAGAAAAAATTTGGATAGAAAATTTGGGCAAGGGAAGCTGGTAGCACCTGGAAGGTGACCAAAGACCCAACCTGACTCAGAACACTCAGAAAACTTAGAAAGAAACTGAAAATAAAAACTAACCAAGATCTCCCACTCAAACCCTAGAGAGACTCCCCAGTGGAGTCACCAAGTCTGCTAGAGGGGAAAATACCCATATTACTATATTGGGTCAGAGTATAGGTAGAGAAATGATCTCCCTTAAAATACAGTTATACTTCTAAACTACCCCAAACAATCTGACCTTAAAAGATAAGAGAAGGAAAAGAGGGTGTACCTTAGGTCCTTTCGGCTGGTGTTGACCCCCTTCTCCTTTATAGTTTCTTGGACTGTTGGTCTCCTCCTAAAGCTGACCTACAAAAAATTTAGACAACAAAGATACAAGATATTCTATCTCTACTTATCAATGTTAGGGTTCATATACAAATGTAAATTTATTAATCAATTAAGCACAAAAACACAATATTTGGGACAAAAAATAAAATCTTTTATTCAAATGTGAAGATTATAAAAAGTTACAACCTTCTTGCCAGCAAACGCTCCACAAACCTGGTCCAGGCTCATCTTAATACTACTCCAAGTGCATAATTCCCATAATACCTCTCACAATAAACTGATCTCCTTGGGAAATATGGAAGGGATTGTATAGGGAGAGGTATGGAGGGGGAATGTTGAGGCCAAATCTCAGGAAGCGCTGCAAAGCTTGGGCTAGAAGGGGAAGGGATTTTGGCAGAGTTTCTCTATTCTAATGCTTGATCATGGAATGGGACCCCAAGACCTCCTTTTATATGACAAAATTATAGTTATTCGGTTTGGGTACGGGATACAATGGGTGAATTGGTTGGGAAACCCTTGATAGCCCGTAAACTCCATTGAATTCCTTGCAACTTTTTTTATTTTTTGCAACTTTTGGAGGTAAGCACGGGTTGTTTAGCATGCAGCCTGCACATGTACATGGGTTTTCTAGTATACAACATGCATGTGTATGCGGGAAGTAATGTAATAGGGTGCGTACATGATCCAAAAAATGGTTTTTTAAAGAGAGATCCTCAACAGTAATTTGGCAAATTGTGCAAGTAAAAAGGCCAATGCCATGTATGCATAGGTAGGGAATTTTAGGGCTATAACAATGGATCAGTTTGATATCCTTTTAATTGGAAAACTAATTTACTATCAATGATGTAAAAGGATTAGAAACCATGGGAGTAAGTTGAAATCGATTACAGGGAGACATAGTGAAAGGTTGGATGGTGTTAAGTCCAAGAATGAACCTTAATTATTCGAACCCCTACATTTACCTAGAGCAATTGATGGTAATGGATCCAGAGGGGAGGGTCGATCTTGACCATCTGAGAATGGAATAGTTACTCGTTTTAAATCACTATGATTATCAATGACAAATAATAGTCACAGGATTGGTGGCGAAGTTTAACGTCAGTAGCTCAATCTTCACTGGTCACCATGGCTAAGCATGTAAGCAACCTCAATGTCATGGTGACCTGGTGGGCCGATGGGACAAGGTTCCAACACCTAGTTATATCCCTTTTGTTTATGAACAAGAAAGAGTGATCTCAAGATGAAGAGGATTTTGATGTGGCAAACAACGTCTCCCAGAGGATGATACATGTCAACTTCTGCTTTGTCAATGGGTCGAGAATAAACCTTTGATCCAGTGCCTTTGAATCTAAATCATTGGATCTACATGCTAAGAGATCTCAGTCATCAATCCCATAGATAAGCTTGGGAGGGAGCTTAACACCCTAGTGTTTTCCAAGTCCCTTTCCCCTTTGAGTTTTATTGATCTCATAGTGCCCAGTAGGGTGTGGTTTCAAGAAAAGGTTCCACCATTTCCTCAAACCCCTAGAATATTTCCCAAGTTTGAGTTTACCTCGGTGGGGCATGGTTCTGGGAAGGGTTCTGAAACTCACCCATCCTAATTTTCAAGCAGAGGAGAGCATGTTTCAATGATGTCAAATGACATAATAAAACCAATGAGAAGTGTACATATGTTAACACCTGGTTGAATGATCCCTTGTGTTCGGTGATGATATGTAGTGTGATGAATGGTCCACTTGTCAAGTGCATATCGTACCATGTGTCTATGATATTTGGTGTCAAGTGCAGTGTCTCGCATCGAGTTGTGTGAACCATGTGTCAAGCCATGGGGAAGGTTGTGATAGGGCCACATGTTCTAGGTTCCATCTCTGCCATCAGATCACATGCTTTGGGTTCTGAAGTGTAAGTTACCTAGGGGCCCGATACCCCAGTGAGTCGATGCCCTGGTGGGATGATATCCTAGTGGGTCAATGCCACGGTGGGACGATATCCCCAGTGGTCCAAGGATCCCAATGAGCTAAGGGTCTCAATGAGCCGATGGCTAGTGTCGCATCAACATCTAATTCATTTCCAAATGGATCCTTATAGGATGCTAAGATGATGTGGATCCACATGGGTGCCACATGGCAGTGTGGTAGTTTTGGCTAATGAAAGCCTAGAAACTTTAAAAGGTCATAAATTTTGAGCCAGATCTTGGTTTTGAGCATGGTTACAGTCTTTGGAAAGATCTCGACAAGAAGAATTGGAATATGGAACTAGAATTGGATTTTAGAGGCGATCAAGAAATGTGGTTTTGATGAAAGAAAAGAGAAAAATGTGACATTCCACTAGCCTAAGGAAGGGTTAGGGGGTTGGGTGTGTTACAAAGTGGTATCAGAGAAAAGTTTCAAAAATTAGGCCTGGATGGACCAGAGATCAGTCAAAGGATTGGTATATCAAAGATAAAATGATCATGTTGGAAGGAGTTATCTACTTTAATATTTTTTTTATTTTCTGCACAGGTTCCTTGAGAAAAAGGACTGTAGATTGAAATTTCATTTCAGAAATAAATAAATAAATTCTTACAACATAGTCCTATTATATGGACTTCATGATTTCAAAGAATGAATGAACTGGGTTTTTGCAATGATGTCTATAAGTATGGGTTGACAGATATCGTGGAAATTATAAATATTGCTTAAATAAAATACTAAGCCTTGTATTTACAATTCCTCATGTTTAGAGGATTGATGAAAATTTGTAAGGTTAGTTTACTTAACCCATAATTATTGAAACATGTTGTTGGGATAATCTATTTAAGAAAAGCAAAAAGGAGTCCTTTGGAGTGTTTCTAGTCTTCATAAAAGAGGTAAAGTGATATGAGCATATGAGCAGGTTTATGAGCTCTTGGTTGTATTAAGGAAAATGTATATTCCTATTAACCTAAAGTCAAGTCTATGCATGTGAATGCAAAAGGAAGAAATTGGAATACATATACATTGTAGGCATGGGTAAAATGATTGGTGCGCAAGGATATGTTGTAATGCATATGGAAATGATTGAGCATGTGTAACATGAATATAGACTTATAATAACCTATGGTTGGTTGTAAAATATAGTTTGTTGATGGGAAATTTTGGTTGATGATCACCTGATATCAACAAAAAATTTTCCAGCATGGATAAAATGCTAATGATGTTGATTGCATATAACCTTATGAAGATAAGGTAAAATAACTAACGAGGTGTTGATCCAGGGTTGGGTAAAGGGAGTATTGGAGCATTCCCAGGAGATCACTAGATCATATAACATTCAGAGAGGGATGATAGTCATGTACGTATGGCTTAGTATGATCAAGTAACAATGAGAGAAAATTTAGCTAGGAATTTCCTCATTAAAGGTATGTTGACCCAAAAATATTTGAGGCATGAAGAGAGATAGGGACTGGCATATTTTTGTCTTGTGTAATGATGTAAGTACCTATTTGTATTTTCTAATTTTTGGGATTCTTTTATAGAAGATGAGCAAGATTGTTCTTTTGTTGGTTGTTTCCATGTAAAGAGGGAAATATAATCCCTATGACACTTGTCATATGAATTGTTGTAAGATATCAAGGAGAACTAATATTAAAATTTGAAGTACCAATGTGTATGAATGACATGGAAAATATGCAAGCAATGAACTTGCATGCATATATCCATATATGTAAATATATATGCTAAGGGCATGGTATGACTATCAAAATAAGTGGACCGTGAGGCAAGTTTAGTACTTTCCAGAATATAGTAATGTTGTGGATACATAGATGACTATGTTTTGAAGAGTCTTTTTGGTTTTTTTTAATATTAGTTTATAGGGGGAGTTTTGTTCCTTTCCTCAGAAAGAGCTAGTATAAATTGTTGAAAGAGTAAAATGAGAAAGAATGCTCTGATGTTATGAATAGAAGGAAATATTATTGTGTCTTTGGAAATTGCATGTAAATGATTACAAGAAATCCTAAGTTAGATGATTTTAAGTAATTTTTCATGTGAAATTGTAAAGTGTGCCAGTGGTAGACACACACACATTATGTTGATGCATGAGGTTTAAGTGCATAATAGAATATTTTGAATGCAAGTTGGTAGAATAGATGCACATGTTTGAATGTGTAGTCAAATGTATGTATGCCTATAATTCTTTAGGAAAATTTAGGTAAGAAATAGAAATGATAAAGTCAATGTTAACTCATAGGTTGAGATCTCAGGTAATGATGGATATGAAAAAAGGAAGTTGCATGTTAAAGAATTTCCATGTCGAGGAACTGTGTAGAAACTATGTCAATAGAAGAAAGCCATAACATTAATGACTAGTGGAAAATTAAGTAGTGGGTTGTTGTTGGCCCTTGACCAAGTTTTGGAGAACCTTTGTCACGTTGACCCGTTTTGGGACTTCGACAGGCTGGTTGAAGGCAGAGCACAAGGCGAAGCAAAGATCGCGAGATCTCGACCCCTTTTTAGGGCATTTTTTGGTTTAGGGTTTATGTAACAGGTATGCTATGTCGGCCCATGGGTTTACCCATGCCTTGGCCCCTTTTGTAATGTATAAATAGAAAGCTAGGCGATGTAAGAAACATACTAGATCTAAGAGAGAAGTGGTGTTAAGTGCTATATTGTGCTGAGTGCAAGTGATGTAAGTAGTTGGATCTATGTGAGTGAGTTAGATTTGTGCATACTGTGTGCATGAGAACTTGCAAAGCTAAGTGCAAGTGACTATAAAGAGGCTTTGTGTTGTAACCTAGCTCGGGGAAGGAGGGTTTGGTGAGGTGCATGTAGATATCCTATCCTATGTGGAGTGGGTTCTTGTGGCTCTGTGCTTGTAGAAGATTAAAAGAAGAGAATAAACAAGAGAAGAGTTGGTGGATGTAGCCCCACACTGAGGTGAACCACGTATATCGTGTGTTGTGGTTGCTTTGTGCATTATAGTTGTTATGTTATTGATGTGATTTATGCTTAGTGCAGTGATATATGTTAGATGCATCTAATATAGTAGCTTAGTGATTAGTAATATGAACGAATGATAGATCTGATCTATTTCTATCTTCTAAGTGCTTAGATGTATTAGATCGTGTTGAATACTACATTGTTCAGTAGTTAGGGTTTTCCCCTGCGAAGTGAATATTGATGAATGTTAACTGCTAAGTGCTCTGTTAAGTATTGTAATCACATATCTGTGTCCCAGCTAGGTTGTAGACACTTGAGTCCTGCAACCACCCCTGCCTCTACCTCAGGTGAGACTTCATCTTCTTCGCAGGTGTTGCCGAAAGGGCCAATAGTTAGGGTTTTTTTGGTGCGTTGTTGAAGCGTTGAACCATGGGTTTTCCCCTGTGCCAACAAATGGTTCTATTGTCGGGAATTGAAACTGTGATTGTTGGGAATTGAAGAAAATAAATCTTTGTGCATAGATCTGTTGCTTTAGTGCGTAGTATTCTACTTGACTGCAAAGCTCTATTCTAAGAAAGGAATCATATCTAAAGAAAAGAGGTAAGATCTTGAGGCTTTGTGCTCTAAGAAAGGTAAGATAAGTGACAATTTTTGTTTTGAAATAATGGATATAGGTATGTCTAATAGATTTTTTCCTAGTATGAAAATTAGGGCACAACTAGAAGAAAGAAAATTGGATATGAGTAGATCTGATAATAATAGTGAAAGATATGTTATTCCTATGCATAGAAAGAGTGTTTGGACTAACAAATGGATGTAGGATCCTAGAAAGAATTTTTTGCAGGTTAGTTATTGTGATCCCAATGCATAGTACAGGAAAGATTGGGGGTCATTTAAAAGAAAGAGAGGATTAAATCTTTGTTATAGTTGCAGAAGACCGGGACATCTTGATAAGGAATGCCTTGGTAGAGGTCCTAGTTGTCTTTGTTGTAAATCTATGGACCATGAAGTTTTTGATTTCCCTAGAATAATTGCTAAAGTTGAAAATATGAATATGAGACAAGAAAACCACGAGACAGGCCAAGAAACTAAGGATATGATAAAACCCCAGAAAGAATCAGAGACTATATTAATACAAATAAAAGAAACCTTGAATGATCACAAAGATATCAACTTATCAGAGATATTAAATGAGAAAGAATGCATAGAAACAAGAATATGAGACTTTGACATAGACTGTGTATTGGATGTAGAAACACAGGTGAATATCATGACAGAAAGAACTTGGGAAATTTTGGGAAATCCTGCTATGGTTCCTTTATTAGGAGGAATATGATTGTTTAAAGGGAAGATGATAACCCTATGTGAAAGACTAACCCATATATCTATGAGTGCTCATGGAACTTCAAGAGAAGAAGAATTTGAGATGGTTAAGTTTTTTGAGAACAACGCCCCATTTGCTATTTTGCTAGGGAAAACCTAGATTGAGAAAGATCAGATATGAAGGAAACAAGAAGAGGAGGATCTAGAACAGAAAAAACAAGAACTAAGGGATTTCATGGCTAGGAAAATAACGCACTTACTGGAAGAACAAGAGGACCCTTCGAAGCTACTGAGGACCAAAGATCTGGATGTCGAAGTTGAAAGAACACAGGAAGACTTGAAACACCTGTCTATACAAGAGAGTAGAGAACCTACCCCATAAAGAGAAGAAGTATTACCCTTGAACCTTATGAAAGACCCTCCATAATGCGAAGTTACTATGCCAAGAGGAGATAAGAACAATAATGGAAAGAGGAAACCAGTGACTCAGATTACAGGAAATAAAGACATAAATATCAGCAAGAAGAAAGAAAAGTTAGAAAAATTATAGGAAGTTCTAGGGAGGACTTCACAGAAGGACGGTTTGCAGAACTAGAACTTCGTCAGGATATCAGAACAACGAAAATTGGCACTTCACCATGATGAAGAAATATCACCGTTGGAGGTGTCCTGGCCGTTAGCCTGATGCTCCATAATGGCTTGAACCACATTCATGGCCAGAAAGATCGCCATTAGACCATTGGGACCGTGCCATAACGGATGGAATTGCATTGATTGAGGAATTTCTGCCTGTTGGAGGAGTCTGTTACGACGTTTTTTATTTATCATGTCGAGTGTTGCACTGAGAACACTTTTTTCAATTGTGATTATCCGAGCCCATAGAGAACTAGTTTCTTTCGCGATGTACCTATTTGAGATGTCGACACTCATTTGATTACATCGAGTATTTGATCACTGACCTGAGATACCTGATCTCGAGCATGCATGTCGGTGACTTCAACGTAGTAGAGAAATTAGTCGAAGAGATCCTCATAGACCTCATGGCTGAGAAGGTCATGTCCATAGGAGTCCAAGCCTCATCGACGAGAGGAGTGAAAACATCCCCATTGACTGCTCGTGTATCTGGACCATCCTGAGATGCAATAGAGAAACGAACCAAGCATCTTGATGACTTGGCGAATGCGAAGCTCATCCCATATATCCTGCCTGATTATATCCCGCCTCTGGCTGGCGTGGTGAGTTGTGGCAGTGTCCCGAGGGACTTTGACTACACCTTTATTACTATGTACCTCCCGAAGGGGATACGCGCAATAGGACCACAGTTAGGACAAATCATGATGTTGAAGATCAATGACTTCAACTTGGGAGATCACAAGAACCATGGAAATCTCGCACCATACAAGTATTTGACTAGGACCAAGGGGAAGAAGTCGAAGATCATCCCTCAGCCATGGACTATGGACATCGCGAGGTCCACTATCTTGAACGTGATGAAGATACCACACTTTGGAAGGTATCAGGAGGTTAACATGTGCATTAAAATCTTGTTGCCTTGCTTCCATGGTGGTTATCTGTCGTTGGATAGACCCATCACCGTAGATATGATGTTAATCCATCGGATCACCAAATTAATCATGTAAGGACCAGACCCATAATAATTTTATCTAGGGAAGGCTGCAAATCGCACCTTGGCACAGAAAATTAAATATACTTATGGTGATGTGGAAAAGGGGAAGCGAGGCTACAAGGTAGCTTCCATTCAGAATGGAAAAGTGTGCCTAGCCTGCCATTTGATCGTTGGTAATTTAGTAAGGAAGAATAGACCCACACAGGTCACAGGGTTCGTTGTTGACCTCAGGGGAAAATGCATTGAAGGACTATAGATGAACTAGGTGAGTTACCTTGTCAACCAGTTAGAATAAGACTATCATGAAGCTCAAGATCAGGGATATGAGTTTCATTTTAGTTGGATATTGATCCTCATCGCCTTCATTACCTGGGATATGCCAGAAGGAGCGACCTTCCCTGAGATTGAGCCATCCGAACCCCTAGCTATGAAGTTCACCACGCTCTGGTATTTGAGCGACATGGAGAAACAATGGTAGTCAAATGTGGTGTTCCACGCCTACTACCTGTAGTTGAAGAGGGCTATTGAGTATTTCCCTCGTATGACACCGAACACCCTACATAGGTTCAGACCATTTGTGAAGTTTTGTGTAGATAGACATTTTATTTATATCACTATGCGTGGAGACGAACATAAATAAGATATAGAATATTATTATAAACTCACTGAGGACGACATGGAAGAAATAACTAAGGAGTGGACTACAGATCTCCTTATACTAGTCGACCAGGAAGAAATGTCTGAACCCGACCTCATTGGAAGTCCTGTGGTTACTCACGAAGAGTATGATGCACCCGACAACAACAAAAGGAATAAAAAGGAAGAGGTATAGGAGTCGAACAATGCATTAGAAGAGACTGCTTAAGACTCACCTGGAGGGGGAGGTGATGACGAAGTAGACAAAGAAGAGGATAAAGGAGAATTAGACAAGCATAAATAAGGTGAAGTAACACCACCTAGGGATCCTATTGATGAAGTTGAGACCTCCAAGAAAAGAAAGGTTTCCCCCACAAAACCTACATCACGGAAGAAGTCCAAAGATAGTACACCATAGATGCAGACTGTGCTCATGATGGATGACATAGATTTCATCATCGTCATTATCTCAGATACCTCAGAAGATATCTTATAGCGTAATGAATCCAAACAAGAGACCATGTGTTGAAACAGACCTTGAATTTTTAATTTTTAAAGATAAAAAATTGGTATTTTTGAGTCTGTGTATTTTTCAAAATTTCATAAAAAAAAAAATTCATCACTAATGAATTCGCGATGCCTTTCATGGTTTATTGTTGGACAAAGAATGGAAAAAATATAAATAAACATAAGTTTCCCAACACTTGTCAAAAGATCTTTTAAACAGGCAGTAATTTAAAATTTGAGGAATTTTAATCGGAATATCGGGATTCAGAGTTTTACATGAACAAATGTTTAATGCAACTTAAATTGCGAAATCCCGATTCCCGATTCCCCAATGCTTTAAAACTCAATTAAAATGTAATTTAGTTAATTCATAATTAAAAAGGGTTTAAGCATTAATTTAATCACATCGCGAAATCGAGATTCGCGGTTTTGTGAAGTCAAATAATCTTGTCATTGAGTTTCCCGATTTCCCGATTCTCGATCTTCCGATTGACAAAATCCCGAAAAGGTCAAATCTTGATTAATTAAGATGATAAAAATGTTTTAACTTAAATAATACATCACGATTTCGGCAATCGGGGTTCTTCTATGATATATTTCCTCGACACCAAAAATTCTGAAACTCAGATAAGCAGATTTTCAAATTTAATTCAAGATTAACGCTAATTAATCATTCTTATAAACAAGGTTTAAAGTTAAACTTTTTATGAATGATCTTTAATGCGGAAATTGTCCAATTTGGTAAGTTTCTATTATATTTGAAAACACTGAGAAAGCTTAAGTACAAACATTAAATGCATATCTTCGGGAATATCTTTTGCATTAAGAGCCTTAACTTCATAACAGAGGTACAAATCTCAATGCTTTTATGATATATTCAAAGTAAATTTTTGAAACGTCTACATTATAATTTCGAAGCTAAATTCCTCTCTGCTACAGGTTTTCAAGTGAACACAGAGCTATGGCACCCAAAAAGGCTTCGAAGAAAAATGAAGAGCAACCAAAAGGTGATATTATTTCCGACACTACTGCATCTGGGGTACACTCTATCAAGTCATGGAATGGAATTTCTGAAAAACTAGAGGATGAGCTTAAATATCCAACCACTGATTCAGAGAATCACCTCCGAGATATTTCCATGACTGAGATTCATAAGGTGGCTACACGTCCGAGACTCGTGTCATATACTGATATGGTCACCTGGGCTCTAGATAAAGTAGACGTCCCGACCAGAAGTATTATGAATGAGCAAGGAGTTGTTATCGGCTCATTCAGGCCTGAACATATCAAAGTAATGTATAAGCTCTCACTCGATTATAGACACACTTTTAATTCTGAGTTTGTAGCTGCATTTCAAAGAAAAGAGTGCATTGAAGGTGGCCAAACATACCCTGACATGATAAGAGGATGGGCCAGAGATGAAAACAAGTTTAGGGCCGATTTACATGGAATTTAT